>CM053038.1:95459538-95549538 GCA_028564925.1 Lithobates sylvaticus
AAGTGCCTCTCCCCCTTCAAACATAAAGATGTCCGTCTTAATGTCCTTTCATCGCCATCATCAAACACTGTAAAACAAGACAATACGGTAAGGACTATCTGTGCGGGTTGGTGTTCATGCTGGATGTGCTTCAGAAGGTGTCCCTGTTTGAAGGGGCATCATTAACTGGTTTTCTTTTTAACTTTTTTTTAAACGCCATTTAACTCATTCATTTCTATGCAGTGCAAAAAAAATAATAAAAAAAAAAAAAAAAAAAACACAAAAAAGGTATGAGAGAGCTGTAGTGAAGAAAAACGCATATATCTTGCAGATTGCAACACCACAACACTCCACATCTGCTCCCTGTTATTAGAATGTGAACAGGGCCCAGCATGCCACTATGGAGACTGGCAGTTTTCTGGTGCAGAAAACTGCCAATCTCTCATGTGAACGGACCCTCTAAAAGTTAAAACAAGCTGCCTACATTACTGCATACTGACAGTGACCCCCATGAAAGGTAAACAACGGATATGTATTATGAAAATAAACCCAGTAAATCACACAGAAACCTTTACATTGAGGCTTCTTTAGCATCTTGCAAGTTGCGCCAAAAAGGTGCAGGTTTTTTTTTTTCCTTTTTAGAGATCTGACCATAGCCCAAATTCATTATTAGCCCTGGTTCACACCAGCGCGATTTCAAAACCAAACATCAGTGCGATTTGTGACTTAATTTAACAGAAGTCTAAGCAACTCGCAATGAAATCGGTAAAAGCAGTGAAATTTTTTCATAATCGTGGCAACACGAGTCACAGCGATATGAACAGTTCCATTTCAGGCAATGGGGTGTGACTTGTCATGCGATTTGGAAGCGTCAAGTCGCACCAGTGTGAACGGGGGCTTAGTCTGCAGAACAAAATCACACCAATATGCTGGCACACCTATGCTAAATGTCAGATTGAGGCAGAAAAAAAAAAAAAAAAAAAAGAAGTTCAAGAAGCCAAAATCAACAGTTTTCACATCAGGGCCTAGCTTGAAGTTTTGCTGGCACATTCCTCCTATCCCCTAAACAGAAGTAAATCATTTTATTTTTGTGAAAATGTTCAGGATGCAGCTCACGTATTTTTTCAAACTAGTGTAATAAAAAGGAGTCATTACAAGATAAACTGAGCGCACTGTTTTTGTGGTTTTCAAAGCACATTATGAAAGTTTAGTACAGCGCAATGATGTTTCTGCAAGACAGAGCACCAGTCTGGCTTTTCAGATATTCAACATAGCAATGATACTCACCAACAGTGTACCAGCTGGCATCTGTCAGCTTACTTATAGTTGCTTCCTGCTGAGATCCATCAGGTGCTTTCATTTCCACTGTAGCTCCAACCTATATACAGAGAAGTTCACATTAACATGGCAGACTTTCGAAACTGTCAGAATCACAATGGGCCTCATTTATCAAGCTTTTAAGGGTAGGTGTACTTACCCTTTTAGGTTCTGTTGTCCTCCTCCAGCAGTTCTGCCAGGGCATATATTTACCTGTATTATTGCAAGTGAACTTTACCTTAAAGTTAAATGCTTGTTTTGTTTGTCCAGGGGATCATTCAAAAGTAGCTTTACCTACCTTGTCCCTTTGCTCCCATAGACTTCCTCCCAGCTGTACAACCAGTCACCCAAAGCTGCTTCTCTTCGCTGCTCTATGGGTTGCAGGCACTCTGACGTCACCGTGTACAATGCAGAACTAGCAGCCTTGCATGCAAGTGAGGTCACTGAGGTCCCCCCCATAACTGGAAGTGTCACAGAAGAGGAGAGCACCAGCTGCAAAGGGTAGCGTAGGAGAAGTTAAGTAAAACTTCTGAAAATGTTCACCTAGACAAAAGGGAGCATTTAACTCTTGCAGTGTGGGAGGAGCCCCACAGCAAGGGACACTTTGGATTTTCCCTAGAGTTCAGCATTAGCAAACAACTAAAAATTTTGGCAGATACACAAATTAGCTGATCTTTAAATTGTTCTGTTTGAATGGTTTAGATGTCTGTACATGCCCTGGTGCAAGATCCCTGGCTTTGCCTATTACCATCCCACCATAACAACAAAATGTATAAAGCAGAACCCCCGGTATGAGTTTATAGAAACAGAGAAGTTTTATGTTTGGCAGTTGGAGTGAGTGGAAATCACAGTGATGTATTGATGGGGGTGGCACAGACAAAGCATCACTGGTGTATAAATCAAAATGCACTACTGGAATGTTATATGCATCTCCTTGGTCCTCTGCTTTTTTTCTTTTTCGGTGGCACATCTTACAGTAGAAGTCCTTCTTAATTCTGGGAGCACACTTGCTTTGTTAGTGACATGCTGAGGAAAGTGAGCACAGCAATTTTTTGATTTTTTCCTACACACACGGAAGGAAGTTACATACCAGCTTAATTTTCTTTTATGGGCACTGACTATCTAGTTTCTTCAGGAATACAGAGCTTTGTGATAAATGAGTTTATAATTAAAAGAATAAAACATTTTTTTTTATAATATTGAGGGTGCAATGCTTTCCAGGCTCCTACAAAAAAAAAAATATATATTTAAAAAAAAAGTAAATGCACACATTTTACTACCTGCAAAAAGAATGTGCACTTACTAGTTTTTTTTTTTTTATAGGAGCCTGGAAACCCACATGGCCACTTAAAAATTGTGACAGCAAGCAGGGGATCTGGGGTGTGCGGGAGCTGGTGCATCTGTAACATGTTACAAAAAGGTAAACTGGTGCTTTAAGGAGATCAAAAGAAAAAAAGTACATACCCGTAAAGGACCTTTAACCTGGTCATCCTGAACTAGCTGGATAGAGTGATCTTGTTTCAAGGTAACCTAATAAAAAGAATGTAGAGAATTAAAATGAGACACATGCACTTTATTGACCATGTAGGTAAACTAAAAAAGTTTTAAGAAATGGCAAAGCATAAGGCATTTGAAGGTTCTGAAATAGAAAAAGTTTCCTTTACTGTAAATCTCTGAATGTGGTTAAAACACTTCCAAACATTGCCAATAATTTATATGGGACTGTAGGTAAGCCCAACAAGGCCCAATTGTCTCAAGTGATGGCGAGTCTATGACGGATTATACTTCTGCTTTATGAGTGACAGCTAGTTAGAGCGGTTCTGATCTGTTGGCATAATATATTCTGGTCTATTCTTGTATGCATCAGATGTCCACTGATGTCAGTGCACTTATTTAAAAATTTAAATATGAACACGTCCCACTATAAATAACCAACGTTCACAAATATCTTTATATGTGCAAAAAAAAAAAAAAAAAAAAGAGCCAACGGTGTATTGACAATTTAACCCATCTGCTAATGGTACTGACTTTAGAGAAATGCTAGCTGACCAAACACTTAAAGGTTTTTTTTTTTTTTACCTTAATGCATTTCCTGCATTGGGTGGGGGTCAAGCTGGGCAGTGTGTGTCAATAGATGCACACAGACTAGTTCAGAAGCTAGCCCACATGTGCACTCATAGAACGCAGCTTCCTATGATGGTGTACCAAGAAAGAGGAGGACATAAAGCACCAGCAGGGGACCTCAGAAGAGGAAGCTCAGGGCCACTTTATGCAATACCACTGGACAAAACAAGTAAGTATAACAAGTTGTAGAAAAAAATAAAAAATTAATTGGCAAGCTGCTACACAGGGGCACCTTCATCTTTAACAATGATCAAAAAACAAAACTTTTATTTTTTTGGCTTTGAATAGAGTAAGGAAACCCAAAGCCATAATTTTAAAAACTGTCATGACAACAAGATTAGAGGGGAAATATTTCAAATGGTACATCTGTTGCAGTGACAACCACCTAAAAGAGAGTCATGCTCACTTTGAAGGTATTCTTATTGCCCATTAAAGAGGAGGTGAAGAGAAATATTTCCAAGGGAAAAATAAATAAATTTAATATTTTAATAATAATATCTTACAAGGGTTTTAAACCTTCCTTGCTCTAGATATACTGTAGGAACATTATACTCATTTGTTCTATTTAGTTCACAAACATGAACTCTGAAAATTTAAAAAGGACACTAGACTAAAATGGCCTTGTATCAGTAGACACGCATTATACATCCTCTGACATTTTCTCTAATTATCTGACATGTAGGTCATTTGATTAAGGTCTCCCCAGCTAATGCAGAACTACAGATCCCATGAGTCCCTGTTAACCATAAGCAGGATGATAAAAAAGTAAGCCAAGCCCAAACACCTGGAGAAGTACAGACCACAAAACGTCTAAATAAATGGTTTACTTAAAGTGGTAGTAAACCGAGAGAAAAAAAAAAAAAAAATGAAACTCCTGTAAGAAAAAGACCTAATGAGCTAGTATGCCTCACACTCTAGCTCATTGTGAAATACTTACCTTAGCTCAAAGCTGTTGCAGCGGTCCCCGTACACTGCTGTGACCGGCGACGTCTCCTGGAGTTATTTCTGGGTTTGCGGGCTCCGGCGCTGTGATTGGCCAGAGCCAGTCACGGCACCGACCCTGAAGAAACGCACGAGCGGGCAGTTTCTTCAGGGCGCATGTACCGATGATGTCGGCGCAAGTGTATAGGGTAAATATCTCCTAAATCGTGCAGGTTTAGGAAATATTTACAGTACCTACAGGTAAGCCTTATTATAGGCTTACCTGTAGGTACAAGTGGTGTAACGGGGTTTACAACCACTGTAGTATGGGGGAGAGAGAGAGAAAGAGAGAACAAACTATCTCCAGCTATGGCAGGGTTAAACAACTATCGATGGGACTTTTTTATATTAAGGTAAAGAGCAATGTCGAAAGTACAGTAACCAACAATCAATTGGTCAGGGTCTTTCATCAGCTTGCTCTAAAAAGAAAAAAACAAAGCTGCATTCATTTGTATTCAAAGCCGAACTACAAGAAGGGATAAAAGATAGAAAATTAAAAAAAATGTATTTAACTGCAAGACGTGTAAGTACCTTTATTTGACATGGTATCATACTCTTGCAGCCCCTGTACAGCAGAGCTTAGACTGGAAAAGGGAGACTCAGCACAAGGAGCCAAATCAGTTGTGCTGCAGTGCTCATGTGCCGATAAGGAGCATGTTAATAATAAAACAGATTGACAGATGAGCTCAGTCTGTTGCTTCTCCTTTCATTGTCCAATCACAGGCTGGGTGAGGAACAAGGCCTATAAGTATTACAGTCTTCTGCCCTGTCAAAGGGCTGAGTATATTTCAGAACTGAGTAGAAATACAAATCTTCCGGCAGTTCAAACAGCTGCCCTGTATGTCTTTCATCTGTGTAGTTATTTGTATGGAGTTCAGCTTTAAAGAAATCAGTTCACACAGAAGCGGTGTTTGGCAAATACAGCGAGATCCGCTCATAACTCTGGAGGCAGATGTACAGATCTCTCCACTGGGCGCCATCATATCCAGCATCTTTTAAAAATCCCATTATACCAGTTTGTTTAGACAGACCCTAGAAACGCAATCATCTAATTGGCCGCCAAAACTCAAAACGCAAGGACAAAATAATTCTGATATTTTATGTTAACATTAACAAAACATTTCCCTAGTTTTCTCACGCAGCTTGCAATTTAAAAGCGACACTCAATTACCTCCATCAACTGAAAAATGTTGCAGAAGTCATTTTAGCTCCACAGCTAAAGTTTAACCCCTTCTCACCCGGCCTATTATAAAATGAAAGCTAGACGGGAGGCGCGGTAGTTCTGGGAGGACGTCACACAACACCCTCCCAGGATCGGGCCGAGCTCCAGCACGATCCGTCACCCTCCATGGACAGATCTCTGTGGCCAATCGCATGACAGTACACAATAAAAGACTTTGTTACATGCCTTTCATTGTATACTACTGTGATGATCTCCAATTGGTCACAGTCATCTCATGTAACAGACAAGGCCAATAAACAGTACCATGTGGCAGCTAAATCACAATAGTAAACACAGAATGAGCAGATTTCATTCAGAAAAAAAAAAAAAAAATGTAAAATGCATATAAACAATCAGTGTGTAAAAAATAAATAAAAATCCTGATCATGTCCCCAGAATTTCTGTTGAACACTCCATGGCTCTGATCACTGTATGTAAAGAAATAAAAAATAAACATTTTTAAATATACTGTCACCAATCCAATCTGTCCCTGATAACCGCCACACCAGTTATATGATGCTGCTGCACTGCACTAAATGACAGTACGTAAAAAGCAACTTTTTAACTCCAAATTTCCAAAAAATTATGACAAATAAAAAACAAAAAAAAAAAAAAAAACACACCACACACACTCAAAAAAAATTGCCATGTCTCTTACTAAATACATTGGGCTGTCTACTTTTCAAAAAGCAGCCATTTGGGGGATATTTGCACTGTCCTGATATTTTTGGGCTGTACATCAGGATAAATCATTTTTTTTTCGATATATTCACACCATAGTTTGTGGACTTTCCTAGTCTAAATATACATTGCTTTGGGTTATTTTCACCAAATAAATGTAGCAGAATACAGTTTGGCCTTAATTTATGAAGAAAGATTATTTATTTGCAAAATTTTATAACAGAAAAAGAAAAAAAAACACATTTTAATTTTTTTCCCCCCACCCCCCCCCCCCCCCCCCAAAATTGATGCGCATTGAGGCATACAGAAAATGAATGAAAACTTGGAATAAGACAGGCAAAGTAACCCATGACTCATTAAAAACAGTAAATAAACATTTATTTTAGGGAGCAACATACCTTGACTTTTACCAGGCGTTTCACAGTTTTAATCTTTGCCTCGCAGAAGGCACCCCGGTATTTAGCACTGACATCAGTTCCCACTGTTAGGTAGGCAGGCTCATCGGCTGCCTAAAAAGTAAAAACAGAAAGAGTAATAAGGAGTACAATAAAAAAGTCAAATTGGCAACAAACCCCTTTTATTCTGAATGAACATCCTATTTGGTGTTACGAATCACAGTTTCATAGAGTGCTATAAAAGAAAAAACGCACACACAAAATAGCTCCTATCCTACTGCTCTTAAAAGTCTCCAGTTCCAGCTGGTTCTTGCTGCAGCACCAGTTACTCCTAAAGCCTTATCCAGGAAAGCATGCGATGGGATTATCAATACTAAAATCATAATTAAACACACAGCAAAAACACAATATGAATACGGACCACAATTAAAAGAACTTGTCATTAGGAAAAGGATTGAGGATGCTATATTTGCAACCACCTGAAAATGATCGCTGCCCGGCTGCCATGCCAACCCATTGGCTCAAATACTTGTTACAGACCTGTAACAAGTATGCAGATAAGGATTCTTAAATTTTTCTATGACTTCATCTGCATACATGTTTCAGGTCAAGGACTCTGAAAGTACTAAGGTTTTAAAAAAAATAAATAAAAAAAAAAAAAGCACAAACAGACAAGAAATCAGCATTTTCTGAAAGAAGTCAGGAAAGACGGCCTCAAATTTCACGGAACGTTTACTTTAATATTGAGACCAATCTGGGTGTGTATGAAATCAGTGCCTAACAAGGGTTTGTCCAACAAGCGTGTTTCTCTGTACAGTAGTAGGTGTCAGCACCTTAGCCATGCAGTGATGGAAGAAGTGCTGCAACTCATTTGAATGGGAAAAAAGTGCACCTATACATATTGTCTGACACATCTGCCTAGTGCCATGGAGTTAACTTTAACTCATGGTAACCATTCGCAAACTGCCTGGCGGGAATCTTGTTTTAAAAAAAAAAAAGAAGACGACATTGTTTAGTCCAGGACATTACAATGAGGTCCAGTTTAGTTAAATGCCAATAAAAATACGAGCATGTGTGGAGCATGGCAGGAAGTCAAATTTCTCAAAGAAAGTAGACAAAAGCATAGACTATAAACAAACTATGCAGATCTGTGGGCAAATCAAGAAAGGCACCAAGCGGCGAGGTGCCCACAGAAATCCCAAATATCAATGATCATATGTCTGTCTGCACCTAAAGAGAGGCAGCATGAGGTGAGGCGCCCACAGACATCTGAATACATACAAAACTATGCAGAAAACAATAACTAAAAGCTAAAAAAAAAAAAAAAAAAAGTGTTCACCACAATATGCTGTATGTATGTGAGAATATATATATATATATATATATATATATATATATATATATATACACATATATATATATATATACATACATACATACATACATACATACACACACACACACACAAATAAAGTTAGGGGCTGCTGCAGCTCAATACTTTTGCACGAGGGTGCACCATGTTGCATTTATTTATTTTACTATCAACAGCCTTGACATGATAATTAAAGTGCAAATGACAAAAAAAATTAAAATAAATAAAAAACCAACACAAAAATATTATTTTATATAAATTTTATGACTTGTGACTCAACTTGTGGTTCAACATAGAACATTTGATGTGGGAACAGCCCAAGATTTTAACCAGATTTAATAACCTATGGTTGTTTTTGACCGTTTATACAAAACAAACAAGACAGCTAAAAAAAAAAAAAAAAAAAAAAAAAAAAAAATATCCAGATAAGGGGAAAAGAAAAGAAAAGCGTTTAACAAAATAGTGTTCCAAAACCTACCAAAAAAATCTTCATAGGCTGGATGGTAATCAAGATTTCTTCACAAGAAAGCAGCTTATTTCTCAACAAACATGGTGAGGAAATACAAAAAACTAGCCTACACCACTGTATTAAGGGGCGAGTGTAATCACAACAATGGTGTTCATATAAAAAAGGTGCCAGTTACAAAGAAGCAGTCACAGAAGTAGTAAAAACTCACTCTTCAATAAATACCAAGACAATTCTATATAGGTTTGGAATAGAACAGTAAACAAATTAGATCAGGATAATGAAGAGGATCAGATGATCATCTATGGTTTACAAGGGCAATATAGCAAGGTAAAGGAGTGCTTTAATACAGTCAAATCTGTAAATCCCATTCATGAAATTTAAACTGGGCACATATATCTGCAGTGTTTTCTTATCTCTCTTCAAAGCCCTAAGCCTGGGTTAAAGCGGGAGTTACATGAATTTATATATATTTTTTTAAGTCAGCAGCTACTAATACTGCAGCTGCTGACTTTTAAAATAAGGACACTTACCTGTCCCAGAGTCCAGCGATGTAGGCACCCGAGGCTGAACCGTCAATCGGTCCTCGGATGCTGCCGCCGCCATCTTCGGTAGGGGAATTAAGAAATTAAGCCTTGCGGCTTCACTTCCCGGTTCCCTACTGCACATGCGCGAGTCGTGCAGCGCAATCCGAATGGTTCCTGCTGTCTCTGGGACCCGTGTGTGTCTGCACCCCCCTCCACCTGACAGGTGCCAAAGGTGACACCGGAGGGGGGGGGGGGGGGGGGGTTCTTGTTCTGAAAAGTGGTGGTTACATTTTTGTGTGAACCTCTGCTTTGAAAATTCTTGCGTTGTGGGAACCAGTGCAATTCCAGTGTGGGTTCCCGCACGGCATCTCCCCCGCAGGCAGTTCACGCTGCCCTCTGCGAACCGTTGCAGGTGTCAATACAAAGCAGATGACACCCCCAGATCGGTTCACAGATCGCAGTGCGAACTGTGGATTCGGACGGAAATTGTATTGCATGGGTTTGAATACCCATGTGATCCAATACCAGCATGGGAGAAGAAGAAAAATAAATAAAAAGTTCCCTGCGCCAATTTTGTGCAAATCCAATGAGCGTTCAGCCATACAAACTGTTTGGCTGAACTCGCATTGCACAGACATCACATGTGATTGGCACAGCAATGCGGGTGCGAATCACATGCAATGTCTGTGTTTGCATGTGTGTGAACCCAGGCTCAGTCCTGGGCTTTTCTCCTGCTCCATTCTTCTGGTATCAGCACGATAACGTCTGACAAGTTCTCTGTCAATTGTGATAAAACCAGACTGAAATTTGTGTCAGGGTGGGTGCTAGATTAGCAGAGAGAAGGTCTATTCACAACACAGCTCTGCGTTTTTTTGTTCCTTTTTTCAGCCTATGTGGAGAGGGGGTGTGTGCCTATCCACCAATCAGCTGTCTCACAGTGTATGGCAAGAATCCACACCCACAGGTGAATCAGGAATAGAAAATTCTAAGCGGTATATAGAGCTGAAGTAAGCAGACATACAAGTAAAACTTATGTAGGGAGACTTATTTCACCCCCGTGCATTATCTGAGGCTGTTCATTTCACTGGGTATATGTGAGGGTTTACATCCACTTTAACTTCCTGACAGTTTCACACTGAAAACGCAAAGCAAAAACAGACAATTTCTATGTCTGACCTAGATTTCATCTGAGACTAGGTATAATGCAAGATGATCAGACTGTTTTAGATATATTAAAAATACACAACATATGTTACATCTGCACTACAGCAGTGCAGAAGAATCAAATCTGACATGTAACACATTGATTGGTGTTGTTCTGCACGGTAATGCTGGTTGCAACAAATCACACCAAAGAAGTCAAATCAACTTTTTTATATAAACACAGAGCACCACAACGTATGGTAATAGGTTTGCATGCATTGTAGTGCACTGAATGTTTGGATCGAATGGCACTGCAGAGCACAAACAAAAACACATTTTCATGCGCTGCAGGAAGGTGCATGTTTCATGTGAACTATGCCTTCACTTTAAATGCTAAATATACCTTAAACAGGGACTGCAGTCTGCTGACATATTTTGTAACAAAAACATCTTTGCCATTCTGAAGCTTCCCTCCAACCACTTTGCATATTGTTTTATATATACACACACACACACACACACACACACACACACTGCAGAAATCTCCCTCCACTGAGTCTGGCTGCAACCATTTTAACTGTGGGCCGCTGAAGCTGCTGCCTGTTTAGTTCCTGGATTTACACAGAGGCACACCTCCAGCTCTCATTGGAGAGAGAGCTATGCGTGATGTCATAAGTCTAGGCTTTTTACCAGACAAGAAACAGGAAGTGGTTTGTACTATCCAAAGTTAAAATAGGGGAGAAGATTTAATAGATGGAAAGATTAAAAAAATATGGACTGAAGTTACGCTAAAGGCAGAAGGTTTTTTTTTTTTTATCTTAATGCATCAAGATAAAAAAAAAAAAAACATCTGTGTGCAGCAGCCCCCCCCCCCCCCCCCCCCAGTACTTACTTGAGGCCCATGTCAATTGAGCAATGTTGTACGAGACCCACGAAGTACGGGGAGTCTCCCTCCTCATTGGCGCCCACTGCTGTCCAAGTCAATGAGCGAGGGGGGTGGGGCCTACCTGCAGGTCCATGTCTGAATGGGCACACAGAGCAGCAGCTCGGCTGCCCCATAGCAGGCTGCTTGCTGGGGGGCACTCAGCAGGAGGGAGGGGCCAGGAGCACCGCTGAGGGTCCCGAGAAAAAGAGGATCTGGGCTGTTCTGTGCAAAAGCACTGCACAGAGCAGGCAAGTATAGCATGTTTGTTATTTTTAAACAAAGCACATATATTTTTACAAAAAATATCCATTTAAATTTGCTTTCCCACAGGATCCTGAAAATCTTTGTACCCATGATAAGTGGATTGTGGGTGCAATGCCAGGCTCCTGCAGACCCCTCCTACCCATCCCAAAGTATGACCTCTTAGATGGAAAGCTTGAGGAAGTGTCATAATACTACAAGTGTGCTGATCACAGCAACCATGTTCCATTGAAAACAACAAGTCTGGATGCTGTAGGGGCAGATGATACATGAAGTTCATTCATAAGTGACCGTGACTGCTGAAGATTCACTTGCTCAGAATGTTTTACACCTAAACACGGGTGTAATATGTTACTCTGTGCAAAAGATAAAGTTAGCCCTACAAACCAACTAATCTGAAGCAATAACTAAAGGTCATATTTATAGAGCAGTGAATCTGACGTTTACCAAAACATTCTCGGCCCATGTGTTTAAAGGACAATGACTGATTTATCACCAGCGAGTTTGATAAAATTCACATTTACAGCTTAGTAAATACGTCCCTAAGAAAGCAACTCACTCATAACTATATAGCATTATCAAAACACAATATATGAAGTGATCTAGGAGTGCTTCACAAAGGTTTCATTTTGATACAACATACGTAGAAAGGAAAGCGAATAGCCGACAAACAGAAACGGAGGACCAAAATAGAACACAAAATTCAATATATAAAAGCTTACAACTCAAAAACCACCTCTTACGCTAGGATATTAAAAATCAAGTATCCTCTCGTGTCACTTCTCTTCCCCTGTCCTGTTTGCTACAGCTCAACACTTGCAAGTCTCAGTATCCTGACTTGCTACAAACTGCTATATGGCAGAGACTGCAATGACAGAGGAAGCTGAAAGACAAGAGAACCCAAAAAACATTTGACTACAAGCACTGAAAGGGGTGCTGAGGGGTAAACTCTGGTAGTCCAGGAATAACAGACAGTGGAAATAGGCCTTGCATGTATGTTAAACGTGATAGAGCTACACAAAGGAAGAACAGCTTACCTTCATCGTCAAAGGTTATTTGAGGGATTCCAGCTCGAAGACTTCTTGTCACTCCAACTGAAAGAAAATGAAAGGAGGAACATTTAGACACATATTGCTTTGTTGCAGTTTGTGCACAGATCATCCCAAAACTCATACAGAATTAAAAGACCGTTCACAGATACTGACCAATCATGTGTAGAACTAGACAAGGGTCAAGATGCCTACTGCTACCGCCAACCAAAACCCTGGATCACTAGATTCTCAGGTTGGATTTTCCACTTAAGGAATATACTTTCCCTGAGGTGTGGTTGACAGCTGTGCATAGTGAAGTACGTTTGTAGGAAAGGACAGTGTATATTTAGCAAAATAAAAAAAAAAAAAAAAAAAAAGACTGCTAGCACAAACATAACTAATGTTAAATGTCTACAACCACCAATCTCCTAGGCAGATCTGACACATAGCTATTTGCACAGCATGCACAGTCACTCCCAATTTGATGCACTATGAAAGGACTTACTGCAAGAGACTTCACAGCATGCTGTAAAATCTCTTCAAGCAGCCCTGTACTCGCTAATGCTGTGGCACATGTACAGTTGAACTGTCCCAGGCAATGCACAAGACAGGTGAATCGACTGAATATCAGATAAAGGCATAAACATGTTCTCACTAACACAAGCTTGACCATGCAGCCCCACAATGCTAGCATGGATGGGGGGAGGGGGTCAACAACAACCACAGCCAGGAAATTCCACTACACAGCCTGACCAGCCATCAAATGTCTGTGAGCAACTTGAAAAAAAGAGAGTGATCTTGTAAAATTCCCACACACATCCCTGGCATCAAATGTTTGTGAGCACCTCAAGAGCTAGTGAGAGGTATCTGGTGAGGTGCCTACAGATATCAACATCATCAATATGCACCCAGAGAGAGCAAAGAGGTGAGGTGCACCCAGACATCTCCATCATAAATGACTGTGGTCACCTCAATAAAGGAAGCAAGAGGAGAGGTTCCCCCAGACATCTCCAACATCAAGTATCATCATGTCTGTAAATGCCTCAGAAGAGAAGAAGTGCCTGCAGAAAACAGCATCATCAAATGTATGTGGAGGCCTCAAAAGAAAGCAAGCGGCAATGAATGCTGTATGTCTGTGAGCACGTCAACACAGCAAGAAGTATCCCGAGACATCCCCAATAATGTATGTGGGCACCGCAAGGGAGAGACACGTGTGAGGTGCCCTCAGACATCAATGATCATATGTCTGTGGGAATCTAAACAGAGTGAGGCGAGAGTACAGCAAGTGGTGAGGTGTCCACACGCACACCACCACCAACCATCACAACATGTCTGTGGGCACCTCAAGAAAAGGTAGCAAGAAATGAGGGGCCCAAAGACTTTATCAATAACCAGTAAATGTCTGCAGGCCGCTAAAGAGAGGAAGCACAATGTGAGGTGCCCCCAGACATCTCATCTTATGTCTGCGGGCACCTCAAAAGAAAGGCAGGAGAGGAGCCCACAGACATCTTTACCCACAATGACCACAGTATGTCTGCGGGCACCTCAGGAAAGGCAGGAAGAGGTGAGGTGCCACCAGACATCACCAATGACCCATACCAGATCACTGACCACTACCCTCCATCACCTGTACCAGCACCTCATCAGGTATCATTTGTCTGTTGGCACCTCAAGATTGCAAGCAAAAGGTGAAGTGCCAACAGACATCTCCATCATCCTGTCTGAGGGAACCTCAAGAGAAAAGCAGCAGGAGATGAGCCCTCAGACATCTTTACCACCAATGATCACAGTATGTCTGTGGGCACCTCAGGAAAAGACAGCAAGAGGTAAGGTGCCCAATGACTCGTACCAGATCATTGACCACTACCTCCATCAATGACCTGTACCAGCACTTCATGCTGACCATTTGTCTGTTGGCACCTCAGGACAGGAAGCAAAAGGTGAGGTGCACCATGACATCATCGATGACCTGTACCTCACCAGGGTCCTGCAGCGGCCCCTCGTGAGGGTCCAGTCACCGCATGAAGGGCCGGGACCCGGTGAGGGTCCAGTCCCCTCATGAAGGGCCGGGACCCGGTGAGGGTCCAGTCCCCTCATGAAGCGCCGGGACCCGGTGAGGGTCCAGTCCCCTCATGAAGCGCCGGGACCCGGTGAGGGTCCAGTCCCCTCATGAAGCGCCGGGACCCGGTGAGGGTCCAGTCCCCTCATGAAGCGCCGGGACCCGGTGAGGGTCCAGTCCCCTCATGAAGCGCCGGGACCCGGTGAGGGTCCAGTCCCCTCATGAAGCGCCGGGACCCGGTGAGGGTCCAGTCCCCTCATGAAGCGCCGGGACCCGGTGAGGGTCCAGTCCCCTCATGAAGCGCCGGGACCCGGTGAGGGTCCAGTCCCCTCATGAAGCGCCGGGACCCGGTGAGGGTCCAGTCCCCTCATGAAGCGCCGGGACCCGGTGAGGGTCCAGTCCCCTCATGAAGGGCCGGGACCCGGTGAAGGTCCAGTCCCCTCATGAAGGTCCAGTCCCCTCATGAAGGGCCGGGACCCGGTGAAGGTCCAGTCCCCTCATGAAGCACCAGGACCTTCACGATTGTCCAGTCCCCGATCAGTGACCAGTCTCATCTGTCTGTTGTCACCTCATGAAGGGCCGGGACCCGGTGAAGATCCAGTCCCCCTCATGAAGGGCCGGGACCCGGTGAAGATCCAGTCCCCCTCATGAAGGGCCGGGACCCGGTGAAGATCCAGTCCCCCTCATGAAGGGCCGGGACCCGGTGAAGATCCAGTCCCCCTCATGAAGGGTCGGGACCCGGTGAAGATCCAGTCCCCCTCATGAAGGGCCGGGACCCGGTGAAGATCCAGTCCCCCTCATGAAGGGCCGGGACCCGGTGAAGATCCAGTCCCCCTCATGAAGGGCCGGGACCCGGTGAAGATCCAGTCCCCCTCATGAAGGGCCGGGACCCGGTGAAGATCCAGTCCCCCTCATGAAGGGCCGGGACCCGGTGAAGATCCAGTCCCCCTCATGAAGGGCCGGGACCCGGTGAAGATCCAGTCCCCACATGAAGGGCCGGGACCCGGTGAAGATCCAGTCCCCCTCATGAAGGGCCGGGACCCGGTGAAGATCCAGTCCCCCTCATGAAGGGCCGGGACCCGGTGAAGATCCAGTCCCCCTCATGAAGGGCCGGGACCCGGTGAAGATCCAGTCCCCTCATGAAGGGCCGGGACCCGGTGAAGATCCAGTCCCCCTCATGAAGGGCCGGGACCCGGTGAAGATCCAGTCACCTCATGAAGCACCAGGACCTTCACGATTGTCCAGTCCCCGATCAGTGACCAGTCTCATCTGTCTGTTGTCACCTCATGAAGCGCCGGGACCCAGTGAAGGTCCAGTCCCCTCATGAAGGGCCGGGACCCGGTGAAGATCCAGTCACCTCATGAAGGGCCGGGACCCGGTGAAGGTCCAGTCCCCTCATGAAGGGCCGGGACCCGGTGAAGGTCCAGTCCCCTCATGAAGGGCCGGGACCCGGTGAAGGTCCAG
Source organism: Lithobates sylvaticus (assembly GCA_028564925.1). NCBI lineage: Eukaryota > Metazoa > Chordata > Amphibia > Anura > Ranidae > Lithobates > Lithobates sylvaticus. Next base: position 95,475,486 of record CM053038.1, read on the forward strand.
TCACCTCATGAAGCACCAGGACCTTCACGATTGTCCAGTCCCCGATCAGTGACCAGTCTCATCTGTCTGTTGTCACCTCAGAGAAGAAGCATGAGGTAAGTTGCCCTCAGATGCCTCCACCACCATGATGTGTGTGGGCCCCTGAAGAGAGAAGCAGTGAGGGGCCCCTGAGGACGCAGTCAGGTAGGTAGGTGGTGAGGTGAGTGCGCTCGGTGCGGCCTGTGACAGGAGCCGGCGGTGGATCCGGTGAGGTGATCGGTGCGGCCTGTGACAGGAGCCGGCGATGAAGGGACGATGAAGGGCCGTGCGGTCACCTCAGGTTGCCCGTGTCGGTGCGGAGGAGATGAGAAGGGCCCCCGGTCAGGCTTTGTCTTGTGTCCGCTCGGTCTGTCAGTCGGTGTCACCGGCCGCATCGTCCTTTGTGGAAGTTGTGCGGTGCCCATACAGGGAGCGGACCCCCCTCCTCCTCCTCAGAGACCACCCTGACAGGGAGAGACACCCCGCTCTACCGACCCCCCTCCCGCCTCCCTCCGCACACCTTCTCCTCAGCCGCCTACCCTTCCATTGGCAGCGCCGTCACATCCCTTCAAACTCTGTGCGGAGAAGTCAGCGCTCCGCCAAGCCGGATGGCCCGAGCTTCACCATCCCGCCCCTCCTCCTCTAGCCAGCAAGGCTCCCGACCTCCTCAGCTCCCCCCCAGAACGGGCGACATAAGCTGAAAGTTCCACTCACACACTCGGCTCCTCCAACTCCCCCACTTGCACGGAACTGCAAGCAATAAACGAAATAACAAGCTGTTGAGCAGAAGCAATCCTTCTCGGAAGACCATTGGCTCTACCTCACGCCGTGGTGAGCAGACAAGGAGCTCGATTGGTCAAAAATTGCTAGCGGGCCATTGGCAGCGCAAACGTCCAAGTCCTATTGGCCGCCTAAGAGGCAGGTAAGAAAAAGGAGCTTCGCTATTGGATAGATTTTGCTGTAGTGACTGATTGGTGGGGCCGGAGCAAAGACAGACCTCTTCTGTGTGTGATTAGACATTGGAGAGCCGGATGGAGTTCAGTGAGTGAGGATTGGTCGGCCGAGATGAGCGATGAACCCTTCCCTCAGCTGTCATTGGCTGCCCTGTTTCCTGGAAACGGAACTAAGCCGAGTTTAGAGTGAAGTAAAAGGGCTGCGCAAGGGGAGGAGTTTGGAGCGCGCTTCCAGAGACTGCGCCTGCGCTTGCCATAGGGCTCAGCGCCATTTTGTAGGGGATATTTCCCATTTTATGCTCAGACAGGCAGGAGGAGCGACCGAGTCGGGACGTGTGGTGTGCTGAGGGGGAAGCCTTGCTGGGACGCGGACGCTCCGGGTCGGTGCCGGCTTGTCCCCCGAGGATGTGTATACGGTACGAGCGGCTCGGGTTGTGTGCTGTGGTAAGATAGACGTTTGTGTGCGAGCTCAGAGGTCATATCAAGGCTGTGACGTCGTTCTCAGCGGAGGCCATTTGCCGAGGTGACATAAGCGGGAGCTCTGCGTCACCGGAAGTCCTTGTCTGTCAGAGGAGCCCGACTTCCGCCGGATGGTTAACCCCTTCCCGGCCTGACAGCTGTCATCCCTCCGGGGAGAGCCTGAAATGTGGCGCCTTGTGCCTGGAAGGAACCGAGCGAGCTGCGGGAGACCGGAAAGCCTGAGCACAGCGATTATCGTAATGTATATGGAGATCATCGTAATGTATATAGATTATCACATTGTGATATATATATATATATATATATATATATATATATAATTTATTATTATTGCGGTGTGTGTATGTGTGTGTGTATGTGTGTGTATGTATGTATGTATGTATATATATATATATATATATATATATATATATATATATATATATATACACACACCGCACACACACACACACACACACACACACACACACACACACCGCAATGAGCTCGTATATATATTATTATTGCTCATTGCGGCGTATATGTGTGTATATATATATATATATATATATGTTCCATATTATAGGTCAGGGATATGCAATTTAGCAGACCTCCCAGCTGTTGCAGAACTACAAGTCCCATGAGGCATAGCAAGACTCATGACCGCCTTAGCTGCTTGCGGGGGGGTGGGCGGTACTCGTGCATGCTCGATCTAAAGCCACACTGTGTGTGTCCACACACGCACAGTATGGTTTTAGACACACAGTGTGGCACGGCCCAGCACCCCACTCCCTCCTCATTGGATTTGATCGATGGCAGCAGGAGGTTCCAGTTGGGAGAGAGACAGCAGAGCTGCTGCTCTTGTGCACATCTCTGGATCAAGGTCAGGCTCAGGTATTTTTTTTATTTTGATGCATCTAAAAGCGTTTTTATCTTATTGCACAGACTGTGTTAAACTGGGAGTCCCGCAAAAAAAAAATTCTTTTTAAAAGTCAGCAGCTACAAATACTGCAGCTGCTGCCTTTTAAAATAAGGACACTCACCTGTCCCAGGGTCCAGCGATGTCAGCACCCGAGGCCGAACCGTCACTCGGTCCTCTGATGCTGCTGCCGCCATCTTCGGTAAGGGAATCAGGAAATGAAGCCTTGCTGCTTCACTTCCCGTTTCCCTACTGCGCAAGTGGCGCTGCGCAATCCGAATGGTCCCTCCTGTCTCTGGAACCCGTGTGTGTCTCAGCAGACAGTGCGGGGGGGGGTGGGAAGAGGTGTACACTCCTGTGGGAGTCTATGCCCGGAAGTGGATGCAAATACCTGTCTTGGGTATCTGCACCCCTCCCCCCTGAAAGGTGCCAAATGTGACACCGGAGGGGGGGGGGGGGGGGGGGTTCCGTAAAGCGGAGGTTCAATTTTTATGTGCACCTCTGCTTTAAGGTTAAAAAAAAAAATGAATAACTTCTTTAACCTTCACAACCACTTTAAATGCAGTTTGACGAGATATGCAAGAAAAATGTATGTATTGCAGTGAGCCTGGTCTACACAAATGCAGTGCTTTCATGTGTATTTTAAGGCTACATTCACCTTTTGGAACTTGTTCCAGCTCCTGCCTCCTCTGCTTTCGCTACCCACCCCATAAGAAAGGGGTGGGTAGGCACCATCTCTGTTTAAAATCAGCACGGCTCTCGCCTTAGGGCCACATCGTTCGTTCAGTGAATGAATGAACTACAACTACTATTGACCATTGCGGCTTCTGGTTCTCAATAAACTGCAAGGGTGTTGGTGAGCTTCCTTGTAGTTCATTGATTCTTTCTGCCATTCAGTAACTGTCTGCCCATATTGGAGGTATAGGCAGACAGTGTACTGCGAGTCTGCAGGATCTTGGCATTTCACTTGTGGCTAGTGACACCCCTGTACTTCTGTCATCATAGGGTCACTGCTAAATGTTTTCCCCCCACCCTTTGCCTTGGGTATGTTTTTTTTTTAAAGCGGAGTTCCACTTAAAAGTGAAACTTCTGCTTTAAGGCCTCCTTCCCGGCTTCTGTTTGTGAAACAGCTTTTGGGGAGGAGGGGGGCGGGGGTGCAGGTACCCACTCCCATTTCCGTTTCAGTCACCTTAGGTGATTGGAAGTTCTCCCTCCTGAAGTCTTCTGGGACACATGACAGGTCCTAGAAGACTTTGGGACCAGTCACAGAGCGCAGCACCGCTCGCACATGGGCAGTGGGAATCTGGCTTTGAAGCCACAAGCTGTCACAGCTGGGTGCCCATAGTAGAGAATGAGATGCCGACACGGAGAGCACAGTGTGGGTGAGTGCACCGCTGGATCCTGGGACAGGTGAGTGGCTGTTTATTAAAAGTCAGCAGCTACACTTTTTGTAGCTGATGAATAAACAAAAATATGACTGGAACGCCTCTTTAAGTCAAACTAAAGGCAAAATCAAAAATAACATGTATGATGTAGTCTGTCGGTAGCATTAAAGCAGATCTAAAGTCAGCTATACTTTAGTTGCAATGGTCCAATGCCCACTAGGTCCCATGTAGCATTCTTCCGGGGTGAAAGTCTTTAGCCATCTTGATTGGCCAACAAGGGATGATGTAAAACCTGTGCAGGATTTCAGTCATCCTGATACAGGCACACAGTGCACAGCTCATTCTACGTTCTAAGGTAGACTGCAAGCAGCCAGGTAGGTTTTGTTTGCAGAAGAGACAATGCATGTCTCTTCTGCAATAAACAGCATGCTTGCTCACAATTAAAAAAATAAATAAAAAAAAAGACTGCACCCTGTAAACAAATTTGAAAGGCAGCAGCTACTAATACTGTACTGCCCGACTTGGCGCTCTTTGCCAGTCTTCAGGTGCAGACTGTGGGCAGCCGACTGATTCTTTGCGGCTTTACAGCCAGCTGCCCACTGTACATGCATAAGCCGTGCTGCGCACTGTGATTGGTCCTGCGGTTTCCTGTGACTTGTCCCAAGAGGCTGCAGGGAGATGGAGGTGGGGTGGGGGGAAGCGGCGAACGTCTGCTCAGATCGCCCTGACCAAAAGTGGGAGCAGGTACCTGTCAAAATCCAAGTACCTGTTCTCCCTGCCCAAAAAATAAAATATATCCCAAATGTGTAAAGGAGGAAAAGTGGAACTTCCCCTTTCGGGTGAAGTTCTGCTTTAAAGGCTAAAAAATAAATTGTGGACATACAATTTCTCTTCTAAAATAAAATGCTTACCTGTTTGCAGTCTTCTGTGGAATGTACACAGATTGGGGGTGAACACCCAGGCAATCAGATTCCAGTGTGGTGGAAAAAGGTTCCTGCTGCATTTTTGTGCGAATGCAATGCGAGTTCAGCCGTACAGACTGTATGGCTGAACTTGCATTGCACACACATCGCATGTGATTCGCACCGCACTGGAGATTGTTCACAATAGTGTGAACCCAGGCTCACAGCTCTTTACATTTCTGGCACACTGACAGTTTGCTGGGGTGACTGCATTCTTGCATTGGCCAAGCAAGATGGCCGAAGACAATCACCTTGAAGAAGCCAGGGAGAAGATGCTGGCCAAGGGATTTGTTGGACCATTGGAGAATAGGTGAGTATCCCTGATTTATTTATTACCAGAGTAATATGGTCAGCAAGTCCTTTTTTTTATTTTTAGTTTCCTTTATCAGACAAAGCCATCCAGCAAAAGTGGCAGTTAGAGTGTTGGGACAAACCATTTAACACTGGCAAGGGGAGTTTAATGGTCAGCTTTGATTCATTTATGTTAAACATTATGGAGAAACCCTCCTATTCTTCACATCCAAGGAAGCCGTCATGTTGGCCTGTGTGATCTGTAGTTGCTATGGTGCTGCACATAATCAGCTATGACACCAGCTATTTGATGGCTTGACAGTTCAGTTGAGAGTGAACATAAGCACACTAATAACTCTAACAGTTATCATTTATAGCATGCCTTTACTCTAATTTATTGGGGAAACCTTTAAAGCTGAATCCCATAAATTCATCTGCGTTGTAAGAAGTGCAGTCATACTATGAGTTAAGTCCAATGAGCTGCATGCCACCTCCTGGGCATCTCCCTATTTACATCTGATAGGTTTATTGCACTCCTGGAGGATAAACTTGGGGCTGTGAGAGGAGAGAAGCGCAAAGGGTGTGAATGCTCACCCCGTCCTTCTCCTCTGCTCCCCATTCACAAAAGTCTTTGTTATGAGTGAGTTCTCATAATACAAAAGCTTTTCAGATTGTGCAGATAGAGGAAAGTGGCGGGCATAGCAGCTGCATTGGATGATGAAAAATGTAGCGCAACATTTTTCATCATCCACTCTTTAGAATCTTTGTCTATTATTATTATTATTATTATGTAGCAGCTTTTCACTTTTCACCTATTGAGTTAGCGCAGTAATATTTTCCATTTACAGTAGCAGCTGCATTAACTTTACACTTGAAGGAGCTGAGAGCAGAGTGCCCAGCCTCAAAGCTTCGGGAAGTTATTGTCCAGGATATGACGGGTACCTCGTTGGGCTTAACTCATAGCGTGCTTGCACTTTCAACCAAGTTGCCAAAGTTCAGCTTTAAATCATGGCTTTAGTTGCACCCCACCCCCCCCCCCCCCCAAAAAAATTCTGTAATTGACTAACAGAATTAAAGGTGGACTCCAGATAAAACTTTTTAGGCACTTAATATGAAGTCCATTCAGAGCTGCCCATACACTGTGATTTTTGGTTGGTTCACAATGAACCATCTAATATAACCTTGGTGGATAGAGCCACCTCCAGCCCAACAACTTTAAATGATTGGATTTTTCAATCTAGTGAGATGCAGCCACAGTTGGGGTATTTTAATAGCCTATGGGGCCAGCTATGTAGTACAATAGGCACAGTGGGAGATTCCTCTACTCATGCGGTATAGCTTGGATGGAGGGATCATTTACATAACTTTTTTTTTTTTTTTTTTTTACCAACCCGCTCTGTGCAATTGTTTTGCACAGAGCAGCGTGGAAGCCAGTGGAGGGATTGGCATAGCGGAATAGCAGACACTGAGTGGATGTTAAGGTAGAGGAGTCTGGTGGCAGCATTTATGATGGACTGAAGGGGGCTAGCCTATGTAATTCTTGGCTCACAGCAGGGGTCCAGTGCGTGCTGGTTCACAGTTTTCAGGTCCGATTTCAGCACGAATTTTGGGCTGAATTCGGACCTGAAACGGACCAAAAGATGCCCAGAGTTTTTCTGCAAAATGCACCGGACCTGCTGCAGAGCTATGTGAACCGACTCCATAGAGAGCCGGTCCTAATCTTGCTATTGGGAATTGGATGCCGCATCCAATTTGCAATGGTGTGAACCCACCCCGCAGGTAAGCCAGTGAGGGAGGGAGTTGGAGTAGTCAAGGCGAGAGATGACCAGAGAGTGCTATACATTCTTATACACACCTGGGAAATTTACATTAAAGAAGGGTTACTATACTAAATGCTTCTAGGGCAGTGGTAGTAAATTTTCAGGATACAGGGCAACTTATGTGTGGTCCCTGATGTCACTAAAGGGCCACACATAAGTTAATACATTTCTACAGAGATTAGACATGTAACAGTAGAATGTCAGATTATAGTCATGTTACAAGCAGTGATCAGAGACTTGCAGGACATGCTGTAGGATTTGTTGGGAGACTGAGGATGTGCTTTAGGTGTAGAATGGAATAGCATTACAAGAGGCTACTAGAGATCACTACTATTATAGCCCCATTAAATATCTTTGCTTCCACAAATCCAGTGCTTTTCCTTTTGTTAGTAGCTGGATAGATAAAACAGACTAAGGCCACATAATAAATACCAGAGAAGTGTAGGTTTGAGTTCTGGGACCTTATCCAAGAAGGTTCTTTAGAGAGTTGTAAATGTAAATCTAAAGGCTACAACTTCACATGTATACCAAGAACACTGCCATTGCAATCAGATTGCCTCGTCTCCACCTCCTCCTGTAGTTTGCTGTAGGTGGCGCCTGTTGGGCTCCTCCCACAGATCTGCTCTCTGTACAAGCTATGTACAACAGTTATGGTTATTGCCACGTTTACAAGGTAATAGAAGGGTTTGCAAAGGTAGCCAGCTTAGATTTTGAAAAGACTGTAGTACTGCGGAGGCCCCACAGTTAGTATCGCACTGGAATAGGCCCAGGTGAGTGGTAAGGGTCATGCCAGAACCAATCGCTGCCATTAGTCACTAGTAGCAGTGATTAATCTCTCTGCTACAAAACCACCTGTCTGACCTGACCCGAAGACTTGGAGGGGGGAGAGGGTGTTTACACTACCTAGCTGCAAAGGCAGCGGCCGGGGGGCTGTACACATGCTTTGTTTTGTGGATGGGGTATGTTTTCCGGCATTCAGCAGGTACTACCTGCCAGCAAATATGACCCATTCAAGTGAATGGAGCCATGCTGCAACTACAGTGCAACCCTGAACACAATTAGTAGTGTTGCATTGGCACAACATATTGCCTCCTCATCTGTCAAATGCTTCTGAAAAAGACGTCCTCGCCACTAGTGTAAACTGTGCAAAAGCTAGGTAAACAATGGGGTTTATTTACTAAAACTAGAGTGCAAAACCTGGTGCAGCTGTGCATGGTAGACAATGGGCTTCCAACTTCAGCTTGTTCAATTAAGCTTTGACAAAAAAAAAGAATGGAAACTGGTTTCTTTGCACCCGATTTTTATTATTTTTTTTTTTGTTTTTTTTTTTTTTAGTAAATCAACACCACTGTTGCAAATTCAGACTGATGTCAAACGGGCAGTTCTGCTGCTAGAGACAAATCGACCAATGATGAAAAGCTGCCTGTTTGTCCTATTGAATCACCAGATGGCAGTGAGTTGTCACCCTGTCGCTCGCCCAAATGCTGCTGAATTTTGGCCGCCAGTGAAGGGAGTGACATCTCACTGCGTCAGATTGTTTCCGGAGGGACAAACAACCTCTTTGTGATTCTGCTGCTAGCAATTTTAAAAAATAGTTCGAAGCAGACTGTGGGCAGCCGACTGATTCTTTGCGGCTTTATAGCCAGCGGCCCACTGTACATGCATAAGCCGTGCTGCGCACTGTGATTGGTCCCGCGGTTTCCTGTGACCTATGACATGTCCAAGAGGCGAACGTCTGCTCAGATCGCCCTGACCAAAAGTGGGAGCAGGTACCTGTCAAAATCAAGTACCTGTAATCCCTGCCCAAAAAATAAAATATATCCCAAATTTGTAAAGGAGGAAAAGTGGAACTTCCCCTTTCAGGTGAAGTTCTGCTTTAAAGGCTAAAAAATAAATTGCGGACATACAATTTCTCTTATAAAATAAAATGCTTACCTGTTCACAGTAGTCTGTGCAATGTACACAGATTGGGGGTGAACACCCATGCAATCAGATTCCAGTGTGGTGGAAAAAGGTTCCCGCTGCATTTTTGTGCGAATTCAATGTGAGTTCAGCCGTACAGACTGTATGGCTGAACTTGCATTGCACAGACATCGCATGTGATTCGCACCGCACTGGAGATTGTGTTCACAATAGTGTGAACCCAGGCTCACAGCTCTTTACATTTCTGGCACACTGACAGTTTGCTGGGGTGGCTGCATTCTTGCATTGGCCAAGCAAGATGGCCGAAGACAATCACCTTGAAGAAGCCAGGGAGAATATGCTGGCCAAGTGATTTGTTGGACCATTGGAGAATAGGTGAGTATCCCTGATTTATTTATTTTTTCCTATCTGGTAATATGGTCAGCAAGTCTATTTTATTTTCAGTTTCCTTTAACAGACAAAGCCATCCAGCAAAAGTGGCTGTTAGAGTGTTGGGACAAACCATTTAACACTGGCAAGGGGAGTTTAATGGTCAGCTTTGATTCATTTATGTAAAACATTATGGAGAAACCCTCCTATTCTTCACATCCAAGGAAGCTGTCATGTTGGCCTGTGTGATCTGTAGTTGCTATGGTGCTGCACATAATCAGCTATGACACCAGCTATTTGATGGCTTGACAGTTCAGTTGAGTGATCATAAGCACACTAATAACTCTAACAGTTATCATTTACAGCATGCCTTTACTCTAATTGAGTAAAAGAGGGAGGGTCAAGAGATACAAAAAGTAATAGCTGTGGGGGGGATAAGCTGACAGAAAAAATAAAAGTACAGTTAGGTGGAGGCAGGATTGGCTTCTCTCAAAAGTAGTTTTCAGGGATTGTCTAAAAGTGGACAGAGTAGGAGACAGTTGGACAGATTGGGGTACGGAGTTCCAGGGGATAGAGGCTTGGGAGAAGTCCTTGAGGTGACAGAGCCTCCTAAAGAGCAAGAGTTGTTGGGAGGGACAAAGAATGATTAGGTTGGTATTTTAAGACTAGGCTAGTGATCTAGCTGGGGCAGAGTTGTGGATGGCTTTGTAAGTTGTTAGTATTTTAAATTTAGGAGTGGAGGGATTGGCATAGCGGAATAGCAGACACTGAGGGGATGTTAAGGTAGAGGAGTCTGGTGGCAGCATTTATGATGGACTGAAGGGGGGATAGCCTATGTAATTCTTGGCTCTCAGCAGGGGTCCAGTGCGTGCTGGTTCACAGTTTTCAGGTCCGATTTCAGCACGAATTTTGGGCTGAATTCGGACCTGAAACAGACCAAAAGATGCACAGAGTTTTTCTGCAAAATGCACCGGACCTGCTGCAGACATATGTGAACCGACTCCATAGAGAGCCGGTCAAAATCTTGCTATTGGGAATTGGATGCTAAGATTCAGCATCCAATTTGCAATGGTGTGAACCCAGCCTGCAGGTAAGCCAGTGAGGAGGGAGTTGGAGTAGGCGAGAGATTACCAGAGAGTGCTATACATTCTTATACACACCTGGGAAACTTACATTTTAAAGCAGGGTTACTATACTTAATGCTTCTAGGGCAGTGGTAGTAAATTTTCAGGATACAGGGCAACTTATGTGTGGTCCCTGATGTCACTAAAGGGCCACACATAAGTTAATACATTTCTACAGAGACTAGACATGCAACAGTAGAATGTCAGATTATAGTCATGTTACAAGCAGTGATCAGAGACTTGGAGGACATGCTGTAGGATTTGTTGGGAGACTGAGGATGTGCTTTAGGTGTAGAATGGAATAGCATTACAAGAGGCTACTAGAGATCACTACTATTACAGCCCCTTTAAAAAATCTTTGCTTCCACAAATCCAGTGCTTTTCCTTTTTGTTAGAAGCTGGATAGATAAAACAGACTAAGGCCACATAATAAATACCAGAGAAGTGTAGGTTTGAATTCTGGGACCTTATCCAAGAAGGTTCTTTAGAGAGTTGTAAATGTAAATCTAAAGGCTACAACTTCACATGTATACCAAGAACACTGCCATTGCAATCAGATTGCCTCGTCTCCACCTCCTCCTGTAGTAGGTGGCGCCTGTTGGGCTCCTCCCACAGATCTGCTCTCTGTACAAGCTATGTACAACACAGTTATGGTTATTGCCACGTTTACAAGGTAATAGAAGGGTTTGCAAAGGTAGCCAGCTTAGATTTTGAAAAGACTGTGTAGTACTGGGGAGGCCCTACAGTTAGTATCGCACTGGAATAGGCCCAGGTGAGTGGTAAGGGTCATGCCAGAACCAATCGCTGCCATTAGTCACTTGTAGCAGTGATTAATCTCTGCTACAAAACCACCTGTCTTACCTGACCCGAAGACTTGGAGGGGGGAGAGGGTGTTTACACTACCTAGCTGCAAAGGCAGCGGCCGGGGGGCTGTACACATGCTTTGTTTTGTGGATGGGGTATGTTTTCAGGCATTCAGCAGGTACTACCTGCCAGCGAATGTGACCCATTCAAGTGAATGGAGCCATGCTGCAACTACAGTGCAACCATGAACACAATTAGTAGTGTTGCATTGGCACAACATATTGCTTCCTCATCTGTCAAATGCTTCTGAAAAAGACGTCCTCGCCACTAGTGTAAACTGTGCAAAAGCTAGGTAAACAATGGGGTTTATTTACTAAAACTAGAGTGCAAAACCTGGTGCAGCTGTGCATGGTAGACAATGGGCTTCTAACTTCAGCTTGTTCAATTAAGCTTTGACAAAAAAAAAGAATGGAAACTGGTTTCTTTGCACCCGATTTTTATTATTATTTTTTTTGTTTTTTTTTTTTTTAGTAAATCAACACCACTGTTGCAAATTCAGACTGATGTCAAACGGGCAGTTCTGCTGCTAGAGACAAATCGACCAATGATGAAAATCTGCCTGTTTGTCCTATTGAATCACCAGATGGCAGTGAGTTGTCACCCTGTCACTGGCCCAAATGCTGCTGAATTTTGGCCGCCAGTGAAGGGAGTGACATCTCACTGCGTCAGATTGTTTCCGGAGGGACAAACAACCTCTTTGTGATTCTGCTGCTAGCAATTTTAAAAAATAGTTCGAAGCCAAGTCTCCCGTCTGACATCAGCCTTACTGTTGACACAAAGCTTGGATCTGAATGTCACCTAAAACCAATTGCAGGCTGAAAATAGTACAAAGTATATGAGTTCTTTTAGGAGGTTGCAGTGACAGGGGAAAGTGAAGAATGTTTGGCTGTGCACTTATCTTAAAACTACCATTCGAGATAACTGTTATACCTAAGCCCCATACGCACAAGCCAAAGACATCGGCTGGTTAGGAAGTGGGGGGGGGGGGGGGGGTCTGAAATTTGGCAGTGTATGATGCTTCTGTCAGACAAGCATGCTGGAAAACCAGCAGCCGATCAGTGCTCTCAGCCAATGGCGAAAAGCGCTGATCTGGGGGGAGTAGGATGTCCCCCCCTGTCGGAACACTACAGCTCAGCGGGGTAGATTGCTGTACTAAGGTTGGATAGTTAGTACAGCGGCTTTGACTTGAGCTGACAGGTGTTTGTTTTTTTTCACCTGCTGGCCTGAATGAAAAAAAAAAAAAAACTACCAGGCTTAAGGCTAGGTTTAGAGTAACAAATGGAACCATACCAGGAGGATAATTCTGTTTCTGTACTTCTGCTATCCTTTTGAGAAGAACTCAACATAAATCTGGTATCTATAAATAGACGGCACTATACAAAACGTACTCCTAAATGTAATGACCATGGGCTTTAACACATGTTATTACATTAAGGCTAGGTTTACACTTCTGCCATCTGCTTTTGATCTGACTTTCAGTGCGATTGTGTAGTCCAGCTTGCATGTGGTTTGCATATTCTATGGGACCAGAATTGCACTGCATTGAAACTGCACCAAAGTAGTACAGGACCCTTTTCCAATTTTCCAAAATCACACCATGCTGAGTTGCATTGTTGTGAACAGACAACAAAATTGCATTCCTGCAAAATGAAGCTTTTGTGATGCAAAATTCTAAATATAAGGGTTTCCTTCCTTCTTTTTTTTTTTTTTTTTCTTATTTATTTTTTTTGTTTTTTTCTTTCCTTCTAGAAGAAAGTTGGTGCTGTATAATCTTAAACCGTGCTCTCGGGGCAGGCAGAATACTCTCTGAAAGGAGGACACTAGCCATTCACTACAAGCCAGTGTAACACAGGCTCTATCCCTTCCTGTCCATCAGCATGCTGAGCACCAGAGGATGAAGACGCTGCATAAACCCCATGCATGCTGGGAAATTCAACTCATGACTACTTCTTAAAAAAAAAAAAGTTATGTTTAGAATTTGGCAGCACAACATCTTCCTGTTTCAGTGATGCCACATTTGGAAAAGAAGACTTGCACTTCAAGTAGTCTAAGACACTATCTGTAGTTGTAGAAATTCTGGTCCTTAAAACTATTATTGTGCATGAGAAAGGCCAAAGAACTACCTGGGCAGGATTATGTTTCTGGAAAACTTGTCGCAGTGGCATTACAGAATTCATGAGGCTTAATTTTCCATTCCTTTTTAGAGAATAATTTTCTTAGTTATTGTTTCATGGCACCCATTATTACACATTGGCAACTTCCTGCTAAATTGGTTACAACTTGGCAAGAAATTGCTTCTCCTCATCAACATGTATTACTTCATAAACAGCACTTCAGACATTTAAGCCAGCCGTAGACTGTTGGAATCTCAGCCGATTTACCTGGAACTGGCTGCATTTCAAACCATGTATGGGCAGGCTGATTGAACCCAAGTTGATCAATGAATCAACTTTGGTAGAACCAGCCTGCTGGATTTTACTTGCGACTACTGCTAGCCGCTTTTATAACCACTAGCAATAATAACTGTCTACCTTTTAATCACTTTACTACTGCTTTAGGCTGGGTTCACATATGTGTGGCCATGGTTCCCAGCACGGTTCAGGTGTGATTCAGGTCTGACTATTTGCCTGATTTCGCACCTGAACCGGGCCCAAAAACTCACAGAACTGCACTGCGGCTGCCCCAGACACGTGTAAACTGACTGCATTGAGAGCCGGTCACACTAGCCTATCAAGCGAATTGGATGCTGCTTTGAAATCCCGCTACTTCAGTGCCACAGATCAGTATGATTTTTTTTGATGTGCGATTTTTTTATTTTTTTTTTTTTTTATTTTTTTTTTTATTTATTTATTTATTTATTTTTTTTATTATTATTATTGCGGCGTACAACTTCATTTAACAGAGTCAATACTAGTCGAAATGAAATGGCAGAAAAGTAGTGCAGGAACCTTTTTCAAAGTTGCTGTGACATAAAGTGAAACTTGCGCATTACTTGTTAAAAAATCTTCTTTAGCAAGAAACATACATTCCACATTAATAATTATGCTACAAAAATTGGTGTGTGTTGTAAATTGCCTCCAGCATTGCTCCGGTTTCTTCTTGCTGGAGGCTACCATTTTTCTAAAGCCCAGAGCCCCTGAACAGCAGTAAATCATAAAGCAGAACTAAAACCATCAATTTACCAGTTTCAAAAAAGTTACATTCCTGGAATGCCAGGATTTCTAACTCACATTTGCTTGTGCTCTCAAACTGTCAGACCATCAAGTGGCTGGTGTCTTAACTGATCACATGTGCAGCACCATGGCAGTTGCAGATGAAACAGAAACAGCTTCCTTGGCTGTAAAGTATTTGTTGGAAGGTCAGGGTTGCGCTGGATTGAGTTGGTCATTGGTTGTAGATAGAGGGTCAGATGGGCTGAATAGGAAAAATGTATTTCCAGAGTTTAATGCCTGGCTGTTGTGTAAAAATTTTGGGCCCTGTTGTGGGCCTGGGCTGATACCTCAGGATGCGGCCAGATGGTCCCTCCCGTAAACCGATTTGAGGGTACAGATGAGAACAAAGCCAGCGCGTTTCGGGGTATCTTTATTCAAACAGCAGCCCTGAGGAAAGCAAAATGCGTTGGCTTTGTTCTTATCTGTACCCTCAATAAAGCGGTTTATTTCTCAACTATTGCACTTTGAGCGCTCCTTTTCATTTACCTTCTCTTGGCTATAAAGTATAGAAGGGTTTAATTCCGCTTTAAGACCCGATTCACACTTCTGTGACAAGCGTTCCTACTTTGGAGCACTTGCCGCATCAGAAGTTGGGCCCTATTCTGTGCAATGGAACCGTTCTAATCAGTGTAACTTGAGTGGCTCCAACAGTTCCATTGCAGCAAATGGGGTGCGACTTGTCATGCTATTTTGAATGGTCAAATCGCACTGGTGTGAACAAGAGCTTATACTGGGAGTGAGTCTCCAATGGTTTTCACATCTTGGCAACAAGGCAGGATGTGGAGATATTACTAGCTGAGGTGAAGGGCCCATGCAGGACAAGAAATTAATGACCAGTTCACAAAGCTTTTTTTACACCAGCGGACCGATTTGGATCCACCTGTCTGTTTTTCAGGCGGACATGATTGGACCAGCCATTGTTCTCTATGGGGCGGTGGATGACGGCAGACATTTGTCTGCTGTCACCCAACGGCATCCGACAGGCAGTCTGTTTTCATCCGACCGCCCCATAGAGAACACTGTCTGCTTTGACTGATTCCGCTTCGTCTGAAAGGGACCCCTAAGGCCCCTTTCACACCGAAGCGTTTTTCAGGCACTACAGCTCTAAAGATAGCGCCTGAAAACAGCAGGTCCTTTCACTCCAGTGTGAAAGCCGCTCCTACCCACTGAAATCAATGGGATACCGCAAATCGGCGCTGCAGTGGGGGGTTTTAACCCTTTTTTGGCCGCTAGCAGGGTTAAAACCGCCCTGCTAGCGGCCGAATACCGCTGCTAAAATGACGGTAAAGCATCGCTGCTTTACCGCTGAAGCCCGCACCGCCCAGTGTGAAAGGGACCCCTAAGTGTTTGTTAAATCGTTTAGAATCTCCAGAAATCTCACGTTATTTTTTTTCTTTTTTCTTTTCTTTAGGTGCAGCCGACTATTGAATTGTATAAGCAGTGTTTGCAGATGAAGAGGGGTCTCCACTGTATTCTCTGCACAGGCTAAGCACAACGGCAGTATGATTCTTGTGACCTTCCAGAGGTCAGGTAAAATTTATAAAGTCCCTTATGTTAGACAGGATTTGACCTGCTATACAGTTCTACCTGCCCTGACTTATTTACTGAAGATGTTTATACCAGCTTTGTAAAGGAAATTGTAGTTCTAGCAAACAGATTTATCTTCAGTTAGTATCTTAGTGTTCACAATTACAGGATTTTTAATTTAGTTCATTGTGTGGCCTTATGTAATGCTTGGCTAATTTATTGGCATTTTGGCTGTTCTCAGGGCAGAAACGAAAGTGTCTGCCAGGCTTTGTGCCCTTACTCCTGAATTGATTCATGTGTAAAGGGTTCATTGTTTTGCTTTAATTTTATTGTGTAGCACTATAGATTTAATTTTCTTGCTTTTTGGATTGTTAATTTGTGAATGTTTGTTTTTAATAAAATTGTTCAGACTGATGAGGTCACTGAAAAATGTTATGGGATGGCTGATTTTGATCCTCTGTCATCTCTGCTTTTGAGTTAATATAAACCCATTTACAGATGCATCACTGCTGGCAAATTGTCAATAAGATGTAATGTGTGTTTTTGTCTGTCTTGTTTTTTGTTTTGTTTTTGAGCTAATAAACTTCACAATTGATTTCACCAGAGGTTGTATTTTGTGGACTTTCTATGAATTTCATTTTACTGTGACCTAGTTTTTGCTTGCTTTGCCAAATGGTCCAAAATTCCAATGAAATATTAAGAGCACCATTTAGCAATAAATAATACCATTTCTGATTGGTGGAGTGTTGAGCTTTTTGTTTTATGTGGCTTATTTGAAAAACCCTGAGAAACAATGTAGACTATGACTACATGAGAAAACCTGCAGATATGATTATCTGATGAAGCGTAAAGTGTGAGCTTCCTCATTGGTTTAGTACAACAAACTACCGTCTTTCAGTGTTACTTCAGCTTGTTTATAACATCTGAAGCAAGTACTAAATGTGTTGCCCATAGCAGCCAGTCATGTTTTGGCTGTAGGACTGAAGCACAGATGTTTTTACATGTGCCTTGATGGCTTTTTTTTTTTGTTGCTCTTGGCAAGCACAGAGGGAGGGAAAAAACTTCAATGAGCATTGAACGATTAATAACATTGAACATCTTATTTATGGTGGGGGGTGGGCTTTTCTCACAGCCTGAAAAAAAAATTATCGCCAGGTGCCAAGGGAGTTGCATTCCTCTTTTCTGTACAGTCACGTCCCCCTCCTGTACTTGCACAAAGCTGAATGGGGAAATTTGAAAAACAATGATGTGCATGAGTAGTAGTTTTCTTGACTGCACTAGAAAAGCGATGGTTAGGGGTGTTTTTGCTACTATCTACACATTCTTTAGCTTTCCTAAATAGCTGTCACCTTGACTGAATTTTTCTGCTATCAGACACTTTTACAAAATGCCTGATGCCATGTTTATTTGTGCCCTGATTTCTTCCAACTTCATAGTTTAGCTCTGCCAGCTGGCATTCCAATGTCCAATGGGATTATCCTAGTGGCCAGTAAAGGTACGGTGGTGGAGCATAGTTGCATACCTCCCAACTTTTGAACTTGCGAATGAGGGACATTTCAGGGTGATAGTGACCTGCGAAAAGTGGGTGTGGCCACACATGATAGTGTAAGGGACTTAAGGGCCATGGTTAAACAACCTGGGCTTCCTTGTACCTATAAAATATGCTTTGATTGCTGTGCCACAAGCTGGAGTCACAGGGATACATGTAAACCTCAACACAATTGTTGAAGGTATTTATTTTTATTTTTTGTTAAATGCATTCTGTTTTTTTTTTTATACTGAAAATAGTAGATAGAGAGCCTAAAACCGAGGATTTTGAAGGACCTGCAGAACCCTGGGGTGGAGCAAATCAATAAGTACTGCAGTATGTGTAGCACATAGTTGCAATTTGACCATGACCATCATTTGCTACTAACAGTGGGAGTGGCTTAAAGAGGGATGATTAACTACTTCCGGACCGCCCAGCGCACATATACTGTGGCAGGGCGGCCTGGCTGTGCTTCCTGGTCCTAAGCAGGGTAAAACAAGGCAGACCATCGTTCTGTCAGAATAAGATAGAGCTGCGATTCCTACTAATCGAGCACATCCGCTCTGTCTAGTGTCGGCATCCGCCCACACAGAAAGCACACATAGAGAACACAGTTAACCCTCTGATTGCCCCTGATGTTAACCCCTTCCCTACCAGTGTCAGTGGGGGATATTCACACTCTCTATTTTGTCCTGTTTACCATTATCATTGGAAGTGAAGAAAATCCCAAATTTTGGGTTGTCCCCAGAAAAGTAATAGAGGAAATCTTCCAATGGGGACACTAGTTCTGGTGACCTCAAGGAATTCCCTTAATTTTCTGAGATTGCCTCTCGCTTCCTGTTCGGCTGTGGGACAGGAAGTAAAGAGGAATTTCCATAATGGTACACAGATGGGGGGGGGGGGGGGGGAGGAATCTGACAGTTATAACCCTCCCTTACTCTATCCAAAATGGGAGAAAAAAAGTGTTTTGCCTTTAGTTATACTTTAAGGCCCCTTTCACATTGGGGCGTCGGCGGTAAAGCGACACTATTTTTAGTGACGCTTTACCGTTTTTGCAGGGGTTTTCGGCTGCTAGCAGGGCGGTTTTAACCCCCGCTAGCGGCCAAATAAGGGTTAAAACCCGCAAAGCGCAGCGGCAGTTGGGCAGCGGTGCCCACCACTCCAAAGATGCTGCTTGCCCTAGGGCTTTCATACTGGAGAGACAGAGTCTCTTTACAGGCCCTATTTTTAGCGCTGCAGCACCTGTAAAGCGACTCAGTGTGAAAGGGGTCTAATGACAAATAATATTTTGTATATAAGGATAAAGTACTTTTTTTTTTTTTTTTTTTTTTTTGTGTGTACTAAAGGGTTAACGAGTTTGTAAACCCCGATGCTTTTCACCTTAAAGCATTCTATGCATTAAGGCTGCATCCACACCTGAGCGTAGTGGTTTGAGGCAGAAAATCGCGCGACTTGTGGCGTTTTTACCGCGATTTTGTACAGAGCAAAAGGTCACCAATGTAAAGAAAAAAAAACGCCCAAATCTGCCCGATTCGAGCGACAAAAAAGGGTCCGGAACTTGTTTGAGCTTCAGGCGTAGGGCTTCAGGCGTTTTGGAGTGGAGATGTGAACCATCTCCATAGAGAATAATGTATTTTTTTCCCCTCTAGCATTTTGTAGCTTCAGGCGACAAAACGCTCAGGTGTGAATGCAGCCTTAGGTGAAAAACTTCTTCTTTTGTGCTGCAGCAACCCCAGACCCCCCTCCCCTTTTTTCTTGAACCTGATCGTTCCAGCGACAGGTAGGAACACAGCCTTATTGGATAGCTAGCAGCAGGAGCCATTGGCTCCCACTGCTGTCCATCAAATCCAGTGACATGGGGGGCGGGGCTTAGTCGTGCTGTCTTTGTCAATGGATGCAGCAGCAGGACTCGGGAGTGAGCCTGCCCGAGTGCACCCATGGAAAGTGTCTCTCCATGGGGGCACTCAAAAAGAGAAGGAGCGCTGCGGGGCGACCCCCAGAAGAGGAGAATCGGGGCCACTCTGTGCAAAACCCCTGCACAGAGGAGACAAAGTATGTTGTGTTTTTTTTTTTTTTTTTTTTTTATTATTATTCTTTTTAAAGAAGCTTTACAGTCACTTTTAACGTCTGTATTATCTTTTAATTTCATTTGGCTGTCCATTTCCACTTGGAGAGATTTTTCCTTCACTTCTGATCACATTATCCTTTTTGTGAACTGAGATGGACAGTAGGGTGTAAAAAAAAAAAAAAAAAAAAAAAAAAAAAGGGCATTGATGAACAAAAGTAAAGGAGCTGTAGTAGATGCTGTCATAAAGTATTCAGTGCTGACTTGCCCGGTGTGGTTTTTATTACAGTGACTCACCAAACTTTGCTGTTTTACACCTCTTGTCTCTGATTTATAATGGCTCATCACATGGACAAACAGTGCCTCTGTATTATTATAACTGACATGCTTCAGAGTACTGGGCACAACTAAATGTGCCCTTATTTCAATGTCAGAAAAGGGGTCATGGGATTCATACAGTACAACTTATAGCAAATATTAGAACATTCTTGTGATTTTGAAAAAAAAAGGTCTGCAACAAAATAAACCCAGAGGCGGAAGGCCACCTATGTGTTTCTGTTAAAACTTGAGGGATTTTTACAATTGTTTCCCTACACTGGTAGCTTTTGGTGCTACAAATAAGATACAGACCCAGCTAGTTTTAAGTGGAACTTTATGCTAAAAAAAAAAAAAAAAAATATATAATAATAATTAGTGAACAGGTAGAATTTTGAATGTAGACGAGACGTGCTTTGTCTCTTTTGCATTAAAGGTACTTACCTGACTGTCCATCCCTGTAAGCTACGCTAAGCTGGGACTTGCCGAATTTTGATCAATCAATGGCAAACGTTTATATTGTCTGAAGTTGGGCTGATATGCAACAAAGGGTAAAAACAGACTTTTAGTTTAAAAAAAAAAACAAAAAAAAAAATCTATATTGATAGGAGACCAAACTAAATGGCTTCACACCTATGTACTGATGTCATTCACAAAGACTAGCCTCACACTTATGTGTTACAGTAAGATCCCATGCACATTATACACTACTGAGCGGGGTTTTCCTGATAGAAGATAAGCTGCTTTTAAAAATGCATCCAGGTGTGTTTGGATGTCCATTTCATTGGCCAGAATAGCCATTTACTCCTCTCCTGAATGCAATTTTGGTGCGTTCAAGTTTCTGCTTAACACCCCCAAATGCCTGTGTTCATGGACACATAGGCTACCATAGAGGGGTATAAAGCAATAATAGAAAACGTGTTGGCAGGTAAACAGAAAAAAGTTGCTGGCAAAAAAAAAATTGTCTTAAAACTATGCAACAGTGATAATTGTGTAAATTGCCACTCTAAAATGTGATAATGTACAAGGTGACTCAAAATTTAAATTTAGCACATAAGCTATGGCACAAACACATGCATGTGTAAGTTTTCAATCCACTTTGGCAATCGCCATGTAAACCTTCACCAACCACAAGCAATGCACTCTTACCAGAACATGAGGACTCCACTACAGAGTCAAATCAGCATAAGTGACAATCCCATCAAGCAGAGATCTGGTTCATATTGTTTGGCTGGAGTTTCACTGCATATCTCGTGAATCCAATTAATGGTACCATCAATGGCAACCATAAATACATGAAATCCCACATAAAATCAAAATGCAAGAATACACATAGTGTAAAACTGTCTAAAAGCTTTTATTGCACTTCAAAATATGAATACTACTCACATTAATAATAACAATACGTGCTTTGTATGCATAACAATCCCATGATGCCTGATAGAGGTTCAAAACAATGCGTAGAAAAAAATGACTGGTCCAAGTAGGCGTGGTGACGTCGCCAGCGATGGCCCCGGTCCAACACTTTTCATCGTATGTGACATCGTCTGGGGCATAAACGCCACACTTGTCCTCACGCCTGATTTTATATGTAGTACATATAAAATGCTGGTTATCAGCATTCCTCTCAGGCTGACAGCGCAAGAGGAGAGCTGATAATTGGCATTACTTGGTGGGCCCATCTGTACTGATAATCAGTTTAGCGCACGTCAGTGAAGGAGAAGAATTACTTATTTACAAAATTTTATAACCGAAACTAAGAAAAACTTTTTTTTTTTTTTCGGTCTTATTTCATTTAACAAAAAATTAAAAAACCCAGTGGTGAATAAATACTACCAAAAGAAAGCTCGATCTGTCTCAGAAAAAGGATAAACATTTTGTTTGGGTACAGTGATGCATGACCGCACAATTGTCATTCAAATTGCAACAGATCTGACAGCTGAAAATTGACCTGGGCAGGAAAGGAGTAAAAGTATTGAAGTGGTTAAAGCTGCACTCCGGGGATGAAAAATGTTTACCCTTGAAGTGCAGGGGTAATGGCTCATTCTTGTTTAGGGGATGAGGAATAAGGTGATATACTTATTCCATGCTCACACAGACTTCCTCCTATTTTTATTCTCGGTCCCCTGAAGCCTCTTCCTTATAATTGCCTGATTAATCAAGCTCTGATGTCATGGATCAGGACCGGTAGCCTTGCATTGTATGTAAAGGACACATTCCAAGTGTCAGCAGGGGAGAGTGCCGCTCCTGAGAGAGTAAGGAATACTGTAAGTATATCATCTTATTCATTGTCCCCTAGGCAAAACAAGCAGTTAACCCTTTGAGACCCACTGCAGTGGTAAATGTTTTTTTTGTCCCCAGAGTTCAGCCTTAAAGGGGTTGTAAACCCTTGTGTTTTTTCAACTTAATTCATCCTATGCATTAAGGTGAAAAAACAACTGACAGTGACCGGCCCCCTAGCCCCCAGTTTTATTCACCTGAGCCCTTCGTTTCCTCGGCGGAGACGTGCTGGCCCTCTCTGCCCGGGGTTCTTGGCTCTCGATTGGATAGATTGATAGCAGCGCAGCCATTGGCTCCCGCTGCTGTCAATCAAATCCAATGATGCGGGGTCGGGGCCAAGTCTGGCATTCTGTGTCTATGTACGCAAATGCTGGACTCGGGAGCAAACCCGCAAAGTAACCCCTCGGGAGAGCGCTTCTCTCTTGGGGGTTTACTGAAGCGGGGAGGAGCCACGAGCCCTGCCGGGGACCCCAGAAGACGATCGAGGCCACACTGTGCAAAACGAACTGCACAGTGGAGGTAAGTATGATATGTTTGTTATTTAAAAAACAAAAAAAACAGGTTTACAACCACTTTTAACACTGTAATTGCCTGAAATGTATGACTCTTAATGGCCCTATGTTGCTATGGACTCTTGCACTTTTCAGATCATCGTGGTTCTTTGTACTGTTTTATTAAATAAACTTAGCAGCAAAATCATGTGCTTTTACAGTTGGAAAGTGTTCTGTTATGTAAAGGGGGAGTAAGCTAGTCTGTGTTCTGCATATTTTGAAGCAATACTGATAATTCATGTTCTGGTTTATAATGCCCCAATATCTGCATCCTGTATCAAAAGATTGCATGTTTAGATGACCGTTTGGTTGTTCTATGACAACTGGACCATTTGAATTTCTACTTGTGTACTAGTGACTCTGATATGTAGCCTTTTAATGTTTTATGTGGATCCCTGGGGAACTTTTCCTTAGACACGTGCATCTTGTTACTGACGTGATGTTTCTATGGTCTGCCTTCTGCTGTACATAGTAGGGAAGTAGGATGTGTTGGAAAAGAAAATAGACTTGTGTTCAAGCAATACACTGTATACACTTCACTTTTTTCTAATTACCTAATTGTATCATGTCTGCTTGGCTTTTTTAGTGCCTTTTTTTTTTTTTTAGTAACGTCACATTTAAATAGTTTTTTTATTTTCAGTTTCCTGACTTCTTATACCAGTGTCGCCTCTAATCCTACTGGGGCTGATTTACTAAAACTGGAGATGGCAAAATCTGGTGCAGCTGTGCTTCATAGCCAATCATCTTGTAACTTCAGCTTGTTCAATTAAGCTTTGACAATAAAACCTGGAAGCTGATTGGTTGTTTCTATACATAACTGCACCAGATTGTGCACTCCAGCTTTAGGAAATCTCCCCTACTCTCTTATATTTTAGACAGGAGTATCTAAAGTATAGCTGTTACATCTCTTCGCAGTAGTAGCATAGCTGCTTGCTGCTCCTTGGTCTTGGTAGTGTATTCCTCCTTTTTCCATATTTAGCCACACACGACTGTTCTACTTTACTCTACAAGAGACAGAATACATTCTTCAACCAGCTAACGTCTAGTTTGTAGATGGTCGACAACTATAGTGAAAAAATTTTTTCTGCACCATCAATGACATTATGATTAATAAAAGTTAAGAGCCATTTTGGCGGACTCTCATAAAAAGTTCCTCCACCTGGCACCCCTGGATTAATAATGCCCTAGATTTGACCACCTTCTTTTAGGCTCCATTCACACCTGAGCGTATCGCTATACTGGTGTGGTTATTTTTTTTTTTTTTTTTTAAAGCGGTTCTGCACCCATTTCATTTAGTAAATCTCTTTGCCTTCCAAATCAGGCAAAGAGTACTAAATGAAATGGTTTTTTTTTTTTTTTTTAAACTTACCTTGTAATTGATGACTTCCGGTCTTCTCTCTCTTCGGCGGCGGGCGGGGTCTCTGCGTCGATCGTCGTCACGCCGCACTGTCTCCTGGGATCTGGTGTCATTGATCCCAGGAGTCAGTGCGGGCATCTTCCGAAATCTCGCGAGATTTCGGCCACATCTGCCGAAATCTCGTGAGATGTCGGCAGATGTGCCGTTACTGCGCACGCGCGAGTAACGGCGGTGCATGCTGGGCCATCTAAAGTTCCTGTGGGGGTTTCACATGCCCACAGGCAAGATGGCCCCCAGCACAAAAGAAGAAGACGAGGAACTTCATTGGACGAAAACCGGCGGCGATCGAGATGGAAGATGGAACAGGTGAGTCCCCCAATAAAGGTAAGCATCCTTTATATTCCGTCCCAAAAAAAAAAAAAATTATACAGAGTGCAGAACCGCTTTAAGCTTTTTTAAAGAGGTTTAGAAGCATATTGCAAGCATTTTACAGCTTCAGGTTTTGTTTAGCCACTAGAAAGCACTGGGGGGAGGAGAGGGAGAGGAAAGCTGCTGTTTGAGCAGAAAACGAGCTACAACACGCTTGTAAAACGCTCAAGTCAGGTGTTTCTAATAAAGTCTTATCTGCCAGAAAGAAGCTCATGTACTTTTTTGCGCTTCAGCATTTTGCTTTAGGGGACAGAATGCTCAGATGTGAACAGGGGCCATTGAAATGAATGGGATTTGGCTTGTTGAGTGTTTTTAGAGCTACAAGCTTCAAGCAGAAAATCACTCAGGTGTGAACGGGGCCTAACATGCCTTTTTCATACAAGTACATGGTACAGCAGGCACATATCGGGAATATGAAATGTTGGGGTAACAAACGCTTTAAAGAAACTACAATACTCAAAATTGTCCATTTATCAACACTAAATGCCTTTACAGATCATCAACTTTGAGTTATTCCTCTCATCCTGGTGTGTGCAGCAATACCCAATGTGTTGCACTTTATCTGTGTGTGCTGCATGCATTCGGGGTCTGGGTGCTTTTTTTTTTTTAATGTTATTTTACACTTTGATTTTTTTTTTTTTAACCTAAATAGTTGCTCTCAAGAAGCCCCTGATGTGATGGCACTTTTTGAGTGACAGGTATTCATAAGGGAGACAACTGGGGTCTTTTGGACCCCTGATGTCTCCCTGCACTCTTGCAGCTCTGATCTAGAAAACAGATCCCTCAATCAGCTGCTTCACCAGGCTCGTCTAGCTTGGAACTGACAACCCTGAACCTGGTCTGAGCACTTCTAGGGTTACACTTCTCAGGAGAGATCGAGGAACAGACTATCCTCTGGGAGAAGCAGGTGGGTTAGGGGATTGGTGGGGGGGAGAAAACCAAAAAAAAGCACTCCAGAAACAGTGCCGTATAGCTGCAAAATCACTTATACAATATATCTTCCAGTCTGTTAAAAAAAAAAAAGAATAATAATTAAACAAACCCACAGCTGCTATTGTGGCTGTGAGCTTCTGTACATGCCACTACAGCCAACAATGTAGTAGTTATGTTGGTGGTGGTGATGGTGTTAAACCAAGCTTGTACTTAGCCCATGCAGGACATAGCAACAGGTTTTCTTTAATGTCTCCTTCAAGCAGCACATACTTATCTTTCCTTCCGTCCCCCCGCCCCTGTGTTTACCACAGAGAGCGAAGAAAGGAAGCTTGTCAAATATAATACCACTGGAACTGAGCACTCCATATAAACAGAGGATATTGTCAAGAAAGCTTATTAAATAAAATAAAAAATCTACCCTAAAACATTAACACTCTTTAGAGCACCCTGACCATGTGAAACCTGTAAAACTTTCATCATAATAATGGCTAATGCCGCGTACACACGATCGGAATTATGGTCGGAAAAAGCGCTGATGGCTTTCCCGACGGAATTCCGCTCAAGCTGTCTTGCCTACACACGGTCACACCAAATTCCGACCGTCAAGAACGCGGTGACGTACAACACTACGACGAGCCGAGAAAAAATCAAGTTCAATGCTTCCGAGCATGCGTCAAATTTTTTCCGAGCATGCGTAGGAATTTTGCGTGTCATAATTGCTACAGACGATCAGAATTTCCGTCGGAAAAATTGAGAACAGCAAAATTCCGATGGATCATACACACGGTCACATTTTCTGATGAAAAGCTCTCATCGATCTTTTGCTGGCCGAAATTCCGATCGTGTGTACGCGGCATAAGAAAACTAACAATTGTATGTGGAAAACAGACAGGCTTAAAGTGGTTGGAAACAGACATGAAATATGAACAAAGCATATCCCTCTATAGTGTGTACTTGTCTCAAGAGCACTTAGCCCCTGTTCACACCATGCGACAGTTGCACCCTATTGTCTGCAATGGAACTGTTCAAATCGGTGCGACGCCGACTTGGTAGTGCCACACCAATTTGAAAAAGTAGTCCCAGCACTACTTTTGGTGATTTACAGTTGGGACTTGCATAGACATCTGTGCATGAAGTCACACAGATGTCAGCAAAGTCACACCTGAAGCTGTATTGACTTTGGCTTTAAAATCGTGCATTTTCAAGTGAAGTTGCACGATTTCAGAGCCACATTTAGTGTGAACCAGGGCTGAGTCATTTCTGTCTGCTGCTTTGTTCCTCTGCTATCAGCATGAATCTCTTCTGACAAGTTTTCCTGACACCAAGAGAAAAAAGGTGACAGGGGACCTCCAGCTGACTGACAGTTTCAGTTCTGTTCCTGTGTGCTGTGTGAAGGGGGTTTGTTCCTTCCCTCCACTGAGCTCTGCAGAGTGCAACTTCAGCTCTCTGCCCCCTCTTTTCTGAACTCTCAGACAAGCTTTAAGATTCTGCGCTTTGAGCGGATGTAGAGAAGAAAGGGCTGCAGATAGACAGGTACAACTTATGTAGGAGGATTTGTTTCATCTCTGTCTATCACCTGAGGCCAGTCACTTCACTGATAGTGGTAAGTACGTAGCCTCAAACAATCCAAACAGTGATGCACAAAAGAATCACTAAATTACTCAAACATACTACTCGTGAAAAACATCCACATACAGAGCAGTGATAAATAAAAGTCACTTCACTGGATATATGTTAGGCTCAGTTCACACCTAATATCGATGCGGCTCCCAGCCGGGGTCTGGTGCATCCTGGTTCATCGTTTCAGGTCCGATTTCAGCCCCAATTTTGGGCTGAATTTGGACCTGAAACGGGCCAAAAGATGCACAGGACTCCTGTACAATTCGCACCGGAGCCACATCGGAGATATGTGAACTGGCTCCATAGAGAGATGGTCACAATATCTTGCTATTGCAAATTGGATGCGGAGATCCCACATCCAATTTGCAATAGTGTGAACGCAGCCTAAGGGTTTACAACCACTTTAAGGCTACTTTCACACTGAGGCACTTTACAGGCGATACAGCGCTAAAAATAGCGCCTGTAAAGCACCTCTCCAATGTGAATGACCGAGGGCTTTCACACTGAAGTGGTGCGCTTGCAAGACGGTCAAAAAAAGTCCTGCAAGCTGCATCTTTGCAGCACTATAGGAGCGTTCACTGCTCCTAAAGCGCCCCTTCCCATTGAAAACAATGGGGCAGCACCGCAAACCCGCCGGCAAAGCGCCGCTGCAGTGGTTTTAACCCTTTTTCGGCCACTAAAACCGCCCCGCTAGAGGCTGAATAGCACCGCTAAAACGACGCCAACAACACCCCAGTGTGAAAGTAGCCTTAATGTAAGGGCCCTTTCACACTGAGGAGTTTTTCAAGATCTTTTGCGTAAAAGAAAAAAAAACATCTGAGGAAAAATGCTTCCCTTTTAAAATCAATTAATGTGTTCACACTGTGGGGGTGTGCTTCCTTTGCGGTGAACAAAATCCTGCTTGCAGCATCTTTGGAGCATGTTTGGGGAGCTTAAATGAAACACCAAAAACGCACTTTCCAATTGAAAGCAATGGAAAACGTGGCAAAAATGCACCCACGATGTGGTTTTTGGGTCACATGTCCTTTTAAAAACTGCACTGCAAATGCGGTAAAATCACGCTTTTGCCGCGGATCAGTGTGAAAGTACCCTAAGGCCTCGTACACACGGTAAGAAAATCAGAAGGGAAAAGTCTGAAGACGAGCTGCTGTATTTAATTTATTTCATATTAAAACATGTAAACATTCATTGTTATTTAAATGCATTCACAAATAACTTATTTACTCAAACAACATTCCAGTAAGCAACCCAGCCACTTCCACTCAGGTTGACGAAAATTATAACAATTTTTTATTAACCACTCCCCTTTAATACAAAAAGGGGGGGGGAGATAAACCACATAATATTATAAGGCCGCGAGGGAGGGGGGGGGGCGGCTCACAGGTAGGGGTCTTGATGAACTGGCAACAAGAGCCTGTTGCTTTGCCTTATATAGCCTTTGTCCCTTCTAAAATATTCTGTGCGGTCATGTGATCTAAAACTTCTGGAATATTCCTAAAGGTCAGCTGACCTGAACCTATGCTATCTGACCTTTTATTGGTTACCTGACTTAACCTTTCTATTCATCTTAATTTGCAGGAAACAATGCCCACCCACCTGACCTAACTGACCAATTAAAGTGGGATTGCACACACAAAAAAAAAAAAAAAATCATTAAAATTCCTAAAAAAAAAACATTTGGATTATTTTTTTTTTAAACTCACCTCTAAATGCCTGTTGCTAGGGGGTCCCTCGTAGTCTGCCTCCTTCAGTGCCTGGGCTGGTGACATCACTTCCCCTCAGCGCAGGAAAGGCTCAGCTCTGCCCCCTCCCTCCTGTCAGTCATCTGGGACACGTGACAGGTCCCAGAATACTGCGCGGCCAATCTTTGCTGCAGTATTTGTAGCCTGACTTTAAATTTTTTTGTTTTAATGGATACTCCTCTTTAAAGTGGTTGTAAACCCTTACAAACCACTTTGGCCTACAGGTAAGCCCAGATTAAGGCTTACCTGTAGGTCCAATAAATATCTCCTAAACCTACATGGTTTAGGAGATATTTAGAAAAAAAGAGGCATCGCTGTCTACGGCGCATGCGCCGTAGACATCGGCACGCATGCGCACTGCGCATGCCGAGATCACGGCGATATGCCCCTTTCGTGCGCATGTGCGGGAGTGACGTCATCGCCGATCCAGCGAATGACAGCGCTGGAGCGGCTAGACCCGGAAGTCACTCTGGGCTTGATGGCGGCGGAGAAAGTCCTGGATGATGGTCGCTTCGGGGGCTTCGTTCTCAGGTAAGTTATTCATAATGAGCTAGTATGTAATGCATACTAGCTCATTATGCCTTTGCCTTGCAGGTTCCTTTTTTTTTTTTTTGGAGGAGGCTTTACTTCCTCTTTAAGTAACTGGGAGCCTTGAAACTGCCTTAAGACAGCCTCCCCCTACTCCCATTATGTTTGTGAACTGGTTATTAGAATACAGTATTTTGTAAGAGCGTGG
This sequence comes from Lithobates sylvaticus, assembly GCA_028564925.1. NCBI lineage: Eukaryota > Metazoa > Chordata > Amphibia > Anura > Ranidae > Lithobates > Lithobates sylvaticus. The sequence continues at coordinate 95,504,868 of CM053038.1, forward strand.
ACCTAGATTTTGGGAGCGCTATCCTATAGGAATTACAGTAAACATTGTGCAATTGTATGTTTGCCTAGGCCCACTTTTATTTATCCAGTCTACTATGCTGTGTAGCTGTAAGACAGACACAATATTAGTGTAATAGAGCACTGGCTCATTTTAGCCCTTAGTCCATCAAGAAACAATATAATCTTTGAAGTCAAAATAAGTGATAGGTTATGGCAAGGCTGGAAGATTCAGGCTGGATTCACACTATTGTGAATTGGATGCAGATTTCCTCGCATCCCATTCGCATAGCAGGAGATAGAGACCGGTTCTCTATGGAGTTGGTTCACACATCTCCGGAGCGGCTCCGGTGTGAATTGCACAGGAGTCCTGTGCGTCTTCTGGTCTGTTTCAAGTCCGAATTCAGACAAAAATTTGGGCTGAAATCGGACCTGAAACGGTGAATGGAGACGCACCGGACTCCAGTGTGAACCCAGCCTGAAGGGCATCAAAGTTCTCTTACATGTGGAAGTACATTTTTTCTTTTATTCTGGAGTTCCATTCTATTGGTATAATGTGCTAATGAATCACTTTTTAGACACAAACTAGATTTTAGTATCAGACCTTTTAAATAATGGCAAGCCTGTAAGGCTGGTGAAGATTACTATGGAGAGCATGTTCTCCAGTGACAGCTGCTAGACATCAGAGCAAACATACCGATTTTCAACCGCAGACAGGCAAATATTCTTTTCGGTGGGACATGATTTAAAGGGCATGTTGCAGTACACCATCCATAGTGTGGCTGTGCGTGTCTCATGCTTTAGGGAAACATGTTATGTGTCATGCTGGAACAATGTAATAGTTTTGTTAATCTCTGCGGTTATTTTAATGCAACTTCCCCTGTGGCTAATTTATTATTATTATATTTATTTATGTCTTGCATTGTGTACAGGTGTTTTTTTTTTTTTTTGCTTTTTGCACGACTGCAAATGTTTACAGAGGAAGTTTAGATGCTTTGGGGCCTATTCACACCAGATACAATCAGATGCATTTTTGACTGCATAGACACAGAGTCCAAACTCCAGGTTATCCTATAGACATAGTTTACACCATTGCAGTGCAGTGAAAAAAGTACAGCATGCTGCATTTTTCCGCTCAGCAAACGCGTACAAATATGTGCAAATGTACAATAAGGCATTGCAGTGCATATAAAAAGCCCCAAGGAAGTGACTTCACAGGACAAAAACGCATGTCAACTGCATGTGGGTGTGCATTAAATTCATACAAATGTTCATGACGAAAATGCACAATAGATGTGCAGTTTCTGGTATAAATGGGCTCTTTAAATGGTTGTAAACCCACTTTTTGTACTTTTACCTATAGGTAAGCCTAGAATAAGGCTTACCTATAGGTAGTGGAAATATCTCCTAAACGTGCGCCGTTTAGGAGATATTTCAATGGTAGTCTGCCGGAAATGGCTACGGCGCATGCGCAGGGAAGAAACAAAGCCAAAGTTTGTTTCTTCCCTAGCATATGCCGCAGGTCACGGCTCCCGTGCACATGCGCGGGAGTGACGTCACCCGGCTCCGGCAAATCACAGAGCCGGAGCCCGTGGCCCCGAAGAAAGAGGGCGAGAAGATGGATGCTGCCCACACAGGGGACGTCGCTGGATTCTTTTGCAGGTAAGTGGTACATAATGGGCTAGTATGCTTTTCTTTTGCAGGCTATACAGGGAGCAAAAGAGGAAGTAAAACCTATCAAGGTTTACTTCCTCTTTAAAAAAAAAAATACACCCTGCAAGTAAAGGCATAATGAGCTAGTATGCATAGCATACTAGCTCATTATGCTTTTCTTTTGCAGGCTATACAGGGAGCAAAAGAGGAAGTAAAAGCCATCAAGGTTTACTTCCTCTTTAAAGAGGAAGTAAAGCCTCTTAAGAAAAAAAATACACCCTGCAAGGTAAAGGCATAATGAGCTAGTATGCATAGCAAACTAGCTCATTATGAATTATTTACCTGAGAATGAAGCCCTGGCATCGGCTCTCGTTCACCTCCTCCAACACCGCCATCTATCCCGGAGTGACTTCCGGGTATCTCGGCTCCGGGGGTGTGACCGGCCGGAGCCGCGATGACGTCACTAACAGCACGATCGCCGTTAGAAACGGCACGCTCAGTACACCTACGCGCGATGTCTACAGCGCGGTGCCGCTATTCCTGCAAAAAGCCAAAACATTACTAAAGCTGAACTTCAACACCTCTTGTGTGGAAATTCTTTTATCTGCATTCACTGCACACTGTGAACTTCTTACAGTGTACATTAGAAGCTGCAGCTAATCAGATAGAACTCATTTCATGGATGAAGGATGTCATCGGTCCTTTTATTCTCCAGCCCTACTGTCCCTTGCCAGTCCCTTTCATTCATTGGATTCAAGTTTTTTTTTTTTTTTTTTTTTTTAAAGAGGCTCAGCATCACACATGGGAGTTGTCAGTCTGCATGCAAATGCAGTTTGCTTAGAAACACCCACTGCTCCAGACTTGTATCCACTCATCAAGGCGTTATGCATAACTCCTCCCAAGAACCAGCCCACTGTTTGCATCAGGGCTGCGGGCTCTTGAGACAAACATGAAGTGTCTGGAGCTGCGGTTACAGAACATTACGATTGAAATCAATGGAGGCGGCTGAGGAGCATCGTTGTCTCATAAAAGCGACACGCTGCTTCATTTTTAACTCGATTCAACACAACGCTACTGCTTCTGTGTGTGCAACACCATGTGGTGCCATTGTAATATTCCTAGAAGGCTTTAAATGCAGCATAAACACAAGGTACTGAAGCACGTGTGAATGAGCCATAAAAGAGCTTTAAGGCTGGGTTTACACTATTGTGAATTGGATGTGGATTTCCCTGCATCGAATTCGCATGTCAGGAGATTGTGAACGGCTCTGTATGGAGCCAGTTCACACAACTCCAGGGCGGCCTGCACAGGAGTCCAGTGCGTCTTTTGGTCCATTTCAGGTCCAAATTCAGACAAAAATTTGAACCGAAATCGGACCTGAAACGATGAACAGGGAGACACCATGGGCCCTGCTGTGAGCGGCTCCGTGTGGCAGTGTGAACCCAGTGTGAAGTCTTCTATAACCTCTCTGTAAAGCAGCACTTAGAGCACAGCTGCTGGTGTGTGGTTGCATGACTGCTGTGCCACTGCGCCAAGAAAAAAAAGTTCTCAAAGTGCCCTGTTCACACCTTACATGTGCATGGCATAAAATGCAGCCTAACACACAAAAACACACGTTGCCCTGTCACAATGTGCTGCCATGCATAGATTTGAATAAAGTGACAGTTAATACTAATTAATAAAAATATAAAACCTGTGATGCAATCGCACCTCCCCTGCACAATGTACACCAGTACGTGCGCATTCTACGGACCAGAACGCATACCCACAATCAGTCAAGGTAACTGCAGGCTGTGCGAACAGCCATGAGTAGCTTTGCCCGCTGTCAGGCTGTTGTAGTTTTTACCACTTATTAGTATATGCAAATACCTTAATGTACATGATCTGGGCACAGGCTCATTTTTTTTTTTTTTATCTGTTGTGTGGTGAATTTTTTTGACATTTTAAAGACATCAAATTTAAATAAGCAAATACAATTCTCAAAATTGTTATGTAACCCAATGTGGTTTATTTGTAAGATCCTAAAAATTGTCCCTGATGCTATCTGAGAGTGATTTGGGTATGTAACATTTTCAAAAGATAAGTCCTTCTCTCAGGGAAACATCCTGATAATGAGGTCTCTGGATCTGCGGCAGGTACATGTGATAAAGTATGAATGAATGAATGAATAACTTGTATAGCGCTACAATGCGAACTGAATCGCCTCAAGGCATAAGTATCCATATATTTATTTTTGTTGTGTCCACTCCCGGCTCGTCGGCGTGTCATACCCCTCTGGGTGGGAACCAGGCAAACCATACAGCACTCCCAATAATAGAGGACATTTCTGCTCTTTGCTGCGGTCAAAAATTGTGATCTATTGGAGGTGGTAAGCCCCTGGGAATTTTACACACAGCTTATTACTTGCTCTTTAGCTGGGATGGGTCACAAAACATTTTTTTTTTTTTTTTATTGAAAATCAGTGTGACGTTTCTTCTCTGAGCTAATGATCGGAGCATTATCTCAGCATGGAAGTCAATAGAAAGACCTTTGATTCTATAACACATGCAGTTTTTTTTTTCTTCTGGCGGGAGGAATCCTAATAAAGCTCTTCTGTCACCATTACACTGAATTCCTCTGTACTAGTGGCAGGCAGACACTTGGTAGACTGCAACTTCCGCTGGTCTGTTGCATCCTCTACTCACTGGCTGCAAGCTGCAGGTGGACAGTGATTGCCAATGTATTAAAACTGTTAAAAGTCAGTAGCTACAAGTACTGTAGCTGCTACTGTGGAAAAAAGGACACTTACTTGTCCAAGAATCCAGCTACGTACTCATCCAGGGCAGTTTTTAGCCTGTCATTGGGTCCCAAGTGTTGGCATGTTTAGTGTGGGAAGCTGTCTGTGACTCCTTGTGGCTTTGAACCTGGCTTCCCACTGCACATGTGTGAGCCGTGCTGTGTGAATGGACCGTTATCTGCTGGGACCTGTGACATGCCCCAGTAGGGTGGGGGGTGCAGAACTTCTGATCTAGCTGGTATCTAACCAAACTAGTTGCCCACTCTACACCCCCCTCCCCGAACAAAAGACAAGAAAAAAAAGAAGACGAAGGGGAGGAGGTGAAGGGTGAAGTTCTGCTTTAATTTCCTGCTGTATTCAACAGAATGCAGAAAATTCACCCATTAGTATAGTTGCAGTGCTGGCACACGTTTTCCATGTTGCTGAAAACGTGTCTTGTTCATACAGTGTTGCCTGCTGTGGAAGATCTAAATCCTAAATGTAAAATCTAACATTTGCTTCCTTTTTATTAAAGTTACTATGTTTTTTTTGTTTTTTTTTTTTCATGTTCCTTAACACATTTACCTTATACATTGCCAGAAAGAGCATTCCCCTGGACTTCCTGTCATAAGGTGACACTCCCATGGTAAGGGGTGTCATTGTCGGCCAAGAAGCATGCTTTCAATCAGAATTACGGTCTAATCATCCCTCTACTACACATCAGAGGAAAACATAATGGGAAATGTCCAGTATTATCTGACTATGTCCTTGCAAAGGCCTGTATACTCAAAGCAAGTGCACACATACCAAAATCTGCAAGCCATCGTCGCTGAAATGTAAATAGAGCTAAAAAAATAAAATAAAAAGGCAAATATACACTGAGCAAAATTATAAACGCAACACTTTTGTGTTTGTCCCTTTTTTATCATGAGCTGAACTCAAAGATCTATGACTTTTTCTATGTACACAAAAGGCCTATTTCTCTCAAATATTGTTCACAAATCTGTCTAAATCTGTGTTAGGCTGGATTCACACCTATGCGTTTTTTGTGCTTTTTGCATTTTGCAGATTTGCACTACAGATCGTGTTCCATAGGAAACCATGTTGAAAGGACTGTAGTGCAAATCTGCAAAATGCAAAAAAGCACTAAAACTGCATAGGTGTGAATCCAGCCTAAGTGAGCACTTCTTCTTTGCCAAGATAATCCATCCACCTCACAGGTGTGACATGTCCAGATGCTGATTAGACAGCATGATTATTGCACAGGTGTGCCTTAGGCTGGCCACAATAAGGCTGCATTCACACCTGAGCGTAACGTTTTTAGGCAGAAAATTGCGCGATTTTTTCAGCGTTTTTACCGCAATTTCGCTGCGTTTTTTTACGGCGTTTTGCAGCGAGTTTGTGCAGGGCAAAAGGTCACCAATGTAAAAAGAAGAAAAACACCCAAATCTGCCCGATTCCAGCAACAAAAAAGGGTCCGGAACTTGTTTGAGCTTTAGGCGTTTGGCTTCAGGCGACATGGAGTGGATCATTGAGAATAATGGATTTTTTCCCCTCTAGCGTATTGTAGCTTCAGGCTTCAAGCTACAAAACGCTCAGGTGTGAATGCAGCCTTAAAGGCCACTCTAAAATCTGCAGTTTTATTGTATTGGGGGGGTCCGAAAAACAGTCAGTATCTGGTGTGACCAGCATTAGCCTCACACGGTGCAGCAGATCTCCTTTGCATAGAGTTGATCAGGTTGTTGATTGTGGCCTGTGGAATGTTGCTCCATTCCTCTTCAATGGCTGTGCGAAGTTGCTGGATATTGTCAGGAACTGAAACACGCTGTCGTATACACCGATCCAGAGCTTCCCAAACATGCTCAATGGGTGACATGTTGGGTGAGTATGCTGGCCATGCAAGAACTGGGATGTTTTCAGCTTCCAGGAATTGTGTACAGATCCTTGCAACATGGGGCCGTGCATTATCATGCTGCAACATGAGGTGATGGTCGTGGATGAATGGCAGAACAATGGGGGCCTCAGGATCTCGTCACGGTATTTCTGTGCATTCAAAATGCCATCAATAAAATGCACCTGTGTTCATTGTCCATAGCATATGCCTGCCCATACCATAACCCCACCGCCACCATGGGCCATTCGATCAACAACACTGACATCAGCAAACCGCCCACCCACATGACGCCATACACGCTGTCTGCTATCTGCCCTGTACAGTGAAAGCTGGGATTCATTCGTGAAGAGAACACCTCTCCAAAGTGCCAGACGCCATTGAATGTGAGTATTTGCCAACTTAAGTCGTTTATGACAACGAACTTCAGTCAGGTCGAGACCCCGATAAGGACGACGAGTATGCAGATGAGCTTCCCTGAGACGGTTTCTGACAGTTTGTAACGAAATTCTTTGGTTATGTGTACTGATTATTGCAGCAGCTGTCTGGGTGGCTGATCTCAGACGATCTTGGAGGTGAAGATGCTGGATGTGGAGGTCCTGGGCTGGTGTGGTTACACGTGGTCTGAGGTTGTGAGGCCAGTTGGATGTACTGCCAAATTCTGAAACCCCTTTGAAGATGGCTTATGGTAGAGAAATTAACATTCAATTCAAGGGCAACAGCTCTGGTGGACATTCCTGCAGTCAGCATGCCAATTGCACGCTCCCTCAAAACTTGCAACATCTGTGGCATTGTGCTGTGCGATAAAACTTCACATTATAGTGTGGCCTTTTATTGTGGCCAGCCTAAGGCACACCTGTGCAATAATCATACTGTCTAATCAGCATCTTGATATGTCACATCTGTGAGGTGAATGGATTATCTCGGCAAAGGAGAAGTGCCCACTAACACAGATTTAGACAGATTTGTGAACAATATTTGAGAGAAACAGGCCTTTTGTGTACATAGAATAAGTCGTAGATCTTTCAGTTCAGCTCATGATAAAAAGGGCAAACGCAAAAGTGTTGCGTTTATAATTTTGCTCAGTGTATATAGCTGATTCATCTTTATTATTTATTGCTCTTTACTCTGAAGGTTCGGATCTACTTTAAATGTACAGAGTCAGTCAAATTATATTTTGAAGTATGAGTTTTCATAAAGCAGAAGTTTGCTTATATTTTGCCATCCCTGGTTCCTCTTCCCACCACCCCCATCAGCATGCTAATGCAATTTTTTAATAAAAAACAATGCCTTGAAAAAGTATTCACACTCCTTGAAATTTTCCACATTTTGTCATGTTACAACCAAAAACTTAAATGTATTTTATTGGGATTTTATGTGATAGACCAACTCAAAGTGGCACATAATTGTGAAGTGGAAGGAAAATGCTAAATGATTTTACAATTTTTTTACAAATAAATATGTGAAAAGTGTGGCGTGCATTTGTATTCAGCCCCCTTTACTCTGATACCCCTAGCTAAAATCTAGTGGAACCAATTGCCTCCAGAAGTCACCTAATTAGTAAATACAGTCCACCTGTGTGTAATTTAATCTCAGTATAAATACAGCTGTTCTGTGAAGTCCTCAGAGGTTTGTTAGAGAACCTTAATGAACAAACAGCAACATGAAGGCCAAGGAACACACCAGACAGGTTAGGGATAAAGTTGTAGAGAAGTTTAAAGCAGGTTAGGTTATAAAAAAATATCCCAAGCTTTGAACATCTCACGGAGCACTGTTCAATCCATCATCTGAAAATAGAAAGAGTATGGCATAACTGCAAACCTACCAAGACATGGCTGTCCACCTAAACTGATAGGCCTGGCAAGGAGAGCATTAATCAGAGAAGCAGCCAAGAGGCCCATGGTAACTCTGGAGGAGCTGCAGAGATCCACAGCTCAGATGGGAGAATCTGTCCACAGGACAACTATTAGTCGTTCACTCCACAAATCTGGCCTTTATACAAGAGTGGCAATAAGAAAGCCATTGTTGAAAGAAAGCCATAAGAAGCCCCGTTTGCAGTTTGCGAGAAGCCATGTGGGGGACACAGCAAACATGTGGAAGAAGGTGCTCTGGTCAGATGAGACCAAAATTTTACTTTTTGGCCTAAAAGCAAACCGATATGTGCGGCAGAAAACTAACACTGCACATCACCCTGAACCATAAGGCAACAACACCATCCCCACCGTGAAACATGGTGGTGGCAGCTTCATGTTGTGGGGATGCTTTTCTTCAGCAGGGACAGGAAAGCTGGTCAGAGTTGATGGGAAGATGAATTGAGCCAAATACAGAGCAATCTTAGAGGAAAGCCAGTTAATGTTTAGCTTAAAAGTGTTGTACGTCACCGCGTTTTTGACGTTCGGAATTTCCGACAAGATTTGTGTGACCGTGTGTATGCAAGACAAGTTTGAGCCAACAACCGTCGAAAAAAATCCATGGATTTTGTTGTTGGAATGTTCGATTGTGTGTACGCGGCATTAGAGTTTGCAAAAGACTTGAGACTGGGGCGGAGGTTCACCTTCCAGCAGGACAATGACCCTAAACATTCAGCCAGATCTACAATGGAATGGTGTATATCAAAGCATATTCATGCCTTAGAATGGCCCAGTCAAAGTCTAGACCTAAATCCAATTGAGAATCTGTGGCAAGACTTGAAAATTGCTCATCACAGATGCTCTCCATTAATCTGACAGAGCTTGGGCTATTTTGCAGAGAAGAATGGGCAAAAATCGTCACTCTCTAGATACAAGGTACAAAGCTAATAGAGACATCCCCAAAAAGACTTGCAGCTGTAATTGCAGTGAAAGGTGGTTCTACAAAGTATTGACTCAGGGGGATGAATACAAATGCACGCCACACTTTTCACAGATTTATGTAAAACATTTATCATTTTTCTTCCACTTCTGTGAAGTGGAGAAGCTCACAGTGTGCGGTGAAATTAGAGTAAGCAATTCTGGTACAGCAGAGGAGCCTGTACAACTGTGTAAGATGGCAGGTAAGCTAGAATAAAGCTTTAACTTAATTTATAAAAGGACACTTTGGGGTTAATTTACTAAAGGCAGATAGGCTGTTGACTTTTTAAGGGAATTTTCCCCAGAGCCTAGTGAGAGTGGTGAAATTTTACATGGCAAAGAATACACAGTCATGTGCAAGAAAAAAACAAATAAACATTTTTTGCTTGTATACGATTGGGTGATGAAAGTCAGCAGAATTTTACCTCATTCTCTAAGCTGTGGGGAAACTTCCCTTGGAAAGTGAACAGTCTATTTACCTTTACTAAATCAGCCAGCCTATGTACAGATACTGCAGCACAAATCACCAGGATTCCTTTGGTGACGCTGAGATCTGCTGCGTTGAAGCTGCTGCTGCCAAACAACTTTGAACTGTGATGCTGGAAAGAAGTAAATTATTAACAGCCAATTCCTTGTTTATTTTTATTTTTTTCCGTCCTTCACATTGAGGCACCCTGCTTGGTGAAAGCTTGGACAGCACCACCTCAATCCAATGGTAGGATTCTAGTACAGTATAGTTTTAAAAAAAAAATGTTTTTGTTAACTGAACCACAACCATTTTCATATACAATATCCAGTGTGAGGTTGTTTTCCTGCAGATACTAAAAGCAGCTCTGAATTTAAAGCCGTATTAAACCCAAAACCAAAAATTTAACATATTGCAGTTTACCAATCCTTAGATGTGGTGGCTGCATTTTTCTTTTTTTAAGGCTTTTCCGCTCTGTTTTCCTCAGGTGATCTGGCCAGTAACCTTTTTCCAGTCAGGGCACCCTTTAAAATTCTTGACACTCCCGAGGCTTCCAAAATTTTCAGCAGCATTTACACACATGAGACACCCAACATTAGAGGTGACTTATGCCCCGTACACACGATCGGAAAGTCAGACAACAAACATTTGTTGGCGGAAAATTTGAGAACCTGCTAGCCAACATTTGTTGGCGGAAAGTCCAACAACAAATGTTCGATGGAGCATACATACGGTTGGACTTTCTGCCAACAAGCTCACATCCAGCATTTGTTGTCGGAAAATACGATCGTGTATACGGGGCCTTATTCTTTCAAAGCAAATACACTTTTGCACACTGGTGCTGACAAGTATTCCAGCATTTCTTCCTCATTTTTCCCCCTCACTCAGCTAACGTGACCCCAGTGCTGATAGAGAGGGGCAGGGGGGTCAAACAAGCAAACAAGGGGTCTGTGCAGGTGTCCAATGCCCTCCTTATCAATCAATGATGCCAGTGGTTGTTAGGATGCTGGTGGCTGATCGGCCCAGTGCCCAAGATTGTAATGTTGCACAATAAAAACCTTTGGCTTTGTGTAAGGCCGGGTTCACATGTGGCTGTGGTTCCCAGCATGGGGTCCGGTGCGTTACTGTTCACTGGTTCAGGTACGAATCAGGTCTGAATTATTGCACCTGAACCGGACCCAAAGACACACAGGACACATTTGGAATGCGGACCGCGACCGCCCTGGACCTGTGTGAACCAGCTCAATTTCGTGCCGGGCACAATCGCATGTTATGCGAATTGGATGTGGGGATATCCACATCCAATTCACACACATGTGAACCCAGTCAAACGCAAAGCAATCTTGATCTCCCTGTTGGCTTAGGAATCAGAATTGGTGCTGCGCTGCAAAGTCGATGTCACAGCGATTCGAACGGTGCCATTGCCGGTGTTCTGCCAAAAACTGCCCACCCATCGGATAGTGTCCGCCCCTTACTGCGCAGGCGCAGCACTTGCGCAGTACGGAGGACAAGGAAACTCCGAAAGTCTCCAAAGAGGAACAGCGCCTGCGCACTGGGTCCAGGTTCAAGCCCCACCATCCAAGTGGACATATGGTAGCACTTTATAACAGGGCCCCTTGGGGGCTCGCCACGCTTCGGGCACGGCCTCGTTTTGCTCTACAATTTTTTATTCTAACTCTATGTCCACTTGGATGGTGGGGCTTTAACCTGGACTCAGTGCGCAGGCGCCGTTCATCTTCGTAAATCTTCGGCGTCTCCTTGTCCTCTGTACTGCGCAGGCGCCGTTCATCTTCGGAGATCTTCGGCATCTCCTTGTCCTCTGTACTGCGCAAGCACAGTACAGGGCGGACACTATCCGACGGGGGACAGTATTCAACACAACACCGGCAATAGGCTCTGACCTCACATGTCAAATCGGCCCAATGTGAATGTGGGCAGAGGAGACATCTGGGGTCTATTAGACTATAGATCTCTCCATCACCTGTCACTTTTCTATTGCTATCCCAGGGAATGTCTATATTCTCTGTGATAACAAATAAAAGTAATAAAAAAAAAATGAAAGCGACCATGTAAAAATTAAAAAATAATTATAAAGCTTGTGTGCAAAAGCGAGTGTACACATAGGTCCGGCACGCACGCAAACAGTGATTGCCCCACACATGCGAGGTATCAGTTCAAATGTCAGATTGTGGGCATTAATTCTGTATAAGGCCTCTTTCACACGAACGATCCGCCTAAAAAATTGACAGGCGGACCTGAACGGACGCTCCATAGACCTCTATGGAGAGTCGGATGTCAGCGGTGACATGTCCGCTGACATCCGACCCGCTCCGATCCGAAAAAGTGTGACGGAGGAAAAACTTACTTTTCCATCCATCTGCGGATCGGATCGGGTGATGACAGACTCTACGGTCCGTCGTCATCCGATCTCCCATAGGGGAGAGCGGCGCTCTGACAGTTCCGTCCCTGTACAGAGTGCAGAGACAGACCTGTCATCTGCCTGCTCAGCGGGGATCGACTGAGCGATCCGCGCTGGGCAACCGGATGTTCATGGGGCGGATCATCACGGATCCGTCCCGTGTGAAAGAGGCCTAAATCTGAAGTAGTAAGTGTAAAGGCTTTTAAAGCGTCGCCTATGGATAGTAAAATTTGCGTTGTTTGTTGCCGTTGCACGGGTGTGAACAATTTTAAAGAGTGACATGTTTGGTATCTGTTACATCATCTTTTAGATTTGTTGTGCATTAAAACTCCAAAAAGTGTATTTTTAAAAGAAAAATAAATGTGTTTGAAAAATCGCGGTGTGACATAAAAAACACCCACCTAGGGCGTCTGCTTTACACAAAATATATATAATGTTTGGAGGTTCTATGTAATTTTCTAGCAAACATATTGATTTTTACATGCACAGAAAAGGGCTGGTCTTATTCAGTAATACTTGTGGCGTGCTATTTATTAAATGAGATACATATAAAACTCAGCAGGACACGGCATACTACAAATGCGATCCTCCCCACACCTGCCAGGGTTCTGCTATTGTAGTCTCAGAAAGGCTCTAAGCGTTGCTGTGGAAATAATTGCCTTGTCACTACAGGGGGGCTGTTCCAACTCCGCCCATCTGACTGCTTGCAGACCCATGACTAGTAACGTTAAATACAGTGGGATACTGATAACCAAGACATTTCCGGGTGAACGTTTTCAGGAGTGCGTGTATTTTGAGGCATATATATGATTAAGCCTTGTGTGCTTTCTTTTGCAATATAATTAATTTGCATTATTTTTTGTAAAGTGGATATTGCTTGGTTTGTGGCATGTTGTAGTTGTGTCTTGTCTCTGTCATGTACTATTCTTAGGCTACACATATAGAAGGGATTGGATCATCAGAGCAGCTACTGGCAGGAGGTCAGAGGAGGATTCCTGTACACAGACAGAGGGAACAGCTGATTGATTGTGCCTCGTGCTCTAAGGTTGTCCTTCCTGTTCTTACTCACAAGTCAGTGAAGCAGCTGGGTTTGTTTACAGTGTGTGCGAGACACCACTGTGTGTGCAGGCAAACAACACTGCAAATGTTCCATGTCCTTATATAGCACCAACAATTTACACATATACACTATATTGCCAAAAGTATTGGGACACCTGCCTTTACACGCACGTGAACTTTTATGGCATCCCAGTCTTAGTCCGTAGGGTTCAATATTGAGTTGGCCCACCCTTTGCAGCTATAACAGCTTCAACTCTTCTGGGAAGGCTGTCCACAAGGATTAGGAGTGTGTCTATGGGAATGTTTGACCATTCTTGCAGAAGCGCATTTGTGAGGTCAGGCACTGATGTGGACGAGAAGGCCTGGCTCACAGTCTGCGCTCTAATTCACCCCAAAGGTGTTCTATCGGGTTGAGGTCGGGACTCTGTGTGCAGGCCAGTCAAGTTCCTCCACCCCAAACACGCTCATCCATGTCTTTATGGACATTGTTTTGTACACAGGTCCAAATCATTTGGTGGAGGGTGGCTTATGGTGTAGGGTAGGGATGAGCTCCGGCGTGTTCGCATGCTCCACATGCAGAGCCCGCCAGGAAGTCGGCGCTGCGCTAATCACAGGCGGTGAGACATTGCCCGATGAGCGGTTGCAGAGATCGGGCAATGTCTCACTGCCTGTGATTAGCGCAGCGCTGACTTCCTGGAGGGCTCTGCACGTGGAGCATGCGAACACGCCGGAGCTCATCCTTAGTGTAGGGCTGTTTCTCAGGGGTTGGGCTTGGCCCCTTAGTTCCAGTGAAGGGAACTCTTAAGGTGTCAGCATACCAAGACATTTTGGCCAATTTCATGCTCCCAGCTTTATGGGAACAATTTGTGGATGACCCCTTCCTGTTCCAACATGACTGCACACCACTGCGCAAAGCAAGGTCCATAAACACATGGATGAGCGAGTGTGGGGTGGAGGAACTTGACTGTCCTGCACAGAATCTTGCCTTCATCCCGATAGAACACCTTTTGGAGGAATTAGAGCGGAAACTGCGAGCCAGGCCTTCCTGTCCGACCTCACAAATGCCCTTCTGGAAGAATGGTCAAATATTCCCATAAACACACTCCTAAACCTTGTGGACATCCTTCTCAGAAGAGTTGAAGCTGTTATAGTTGCAAATGGTGGCCAATATTGAACCCTACGGACTAACACTGGCAGGTGTCCCAATACTTTTGGTAATATAGTGTATATTGTACATTCACATCAGTCCCTCCCCTCAAGGAGCTTACAATCTAAGGCCCCTTTCACACTGGGGCGTTTTTCAGGCGGTACAGCGCTAAAAACAGCGCCTGTATACCGCCTGAAAAAATCCGGCCCCTTTAACTCCAGTGTGAAAGCCGGCGGGCTTTCACACTGGAGCGGTGAGCTAGCAGGACGGTCAAAAAAGTCCTGCTAGCAGCATCTTTGGAGCGGTATAGGAGCGGTGTGTTCACCGCTCCTATACCGCTCCTTCCCATTGATTTGAATGGGACACCGCGGTGATACCGCCGCAAAGCGCCGCTACGGCGGCGCTCTGCGGGGGGTCTTTAACCCTTTAACCACGGCTAAAACGACGGTAAAGCAGCGCTAAATATAGCGCTGCTTTACCGTCACCGCGGCTCCCCGCCCCAGTGTGAAAGGGGCCTAAGAGCCCTAACTCCCATTCACTCATACACATATTAGGGTCAATTAACCTACCAGTATATCTTTGGAGTATAATGCCCCGTACACACGGTCGGAAAATCCGACCACAAAATCCATCGGATTTTTTCAGACGGATTTAGTCCGACACTGGTGTTGCATACACACGGTCGGACAAAGTTGTCGTAAAATCCGATCATTCTGAACGTGGTGACGTTTGTTGCCTACGACGGGACTACGTAGAGGCTAGTAGCCAATAGCTTTGGTCTTGTAATGTGATCTGAGCATGCGTGGCACTTTGTCCGTCGGAATTCGCTACACACGATTGGAAAAAGTCCGTTAGGACTTTGTTGTCGGAAAATTTGAGAGCAGGAGATAGAACTTTGTCCGTCGGAAAATCCGACGGAAAAAGTCCGATGGAGCCTACACACGGTCGGAATTTCCGACAACATTGTCCGATAGGACATTTTCCGTCGGAAAATCCGACCGTGTGTACGGGGCATTAGAGGAAGCCCGCGCAGGCACAGGGAGAACATGCAAACTCCAGGCAGGTGGCCTCATGGTTGGGATTCAAACCGACCACTCTAGTGTTGCCAGTGTAACTGCTAACCATTTAGCCACTGTACAATCTCGCTGTTTTCAAACGCATAGGCAAAGACGAAAGTTGGGAGGAAATAATTTAGTTAAGAGTACATCCTGCTTCAGTTGTGACCTCAAGCCGCTTCTGAACTTTGGGGTAGCAGGGACAGTGACAACAAAATTGGAAAACCTTTTTTAAGGGAATTCCTTGGAAATATCGCGAGTGGTCAAGGGAAGGGCGAATTTGTCTGCAAGTCAGTCTGTGTCATTCTTACTGCTATAGCCAACTAAACAACAAATTATTGTTTTTGGTACTCCGATCAGCGTGCAAAAATCACAATTGGGTTTTCCTCTTTTGTATATAAAGGTTTGTTTCGTTTGGGACAGGGGTCTCCAAACTTTCTAAACAAAAGGCCAATGTACTATCCCTCAAACCTTAGAGGGGGCCAGACTGTAGCCAGTAGAAAATGTCCTTACATTGGTGAGAGTGAACATTGTTGGTGGCAATGAGAGGAATAGCTCCCTGTATTGGTGTCCATAAGAGGAATAGTACCCCATTATTTTTGTCAGCAGGAGAAATAGTGCCCCATCATTGGTGTCCGTGAGAGGAATGGTGCTCTATCACCTGCATCAGTGAGAGGAATGGTGTCCCATCATGGTGTGCACAGTTTAGAGACCACTGGTCTACAAAGATGTTCTACAGATCTACAGAGGAATACTTGCTCAATTACCCACACCCCTCGCAGCCGGTGCTCCTCCCCTGCATTGTACATGGTGACATCAGCAAGGCAGCAGCCACAGGACCAGAGCAGAGCAGCGGCTTTGTGGGACTGGTTGTAATTCCCTGTAGGACCCATGAATAAGGTAAGTACGGTAATATTCTCTATTTCATGTCCCTTTGGACCTTTAATATATGAGGATTGAGGGGGCACCCAAATGTGATTTTATTAGCTTAACAGGTATCAGCTTTAAAGCCCAAGTCCACTCTCCAATAAAAATGCCTAATATCCTTCATTCCTGGTCCAAGTGCTACACTAATTTTTAACTGTTCCTTTTTACATATCACATAAATCTTTTTTAACGTGACCTTCCATCCAGCGGCAGCCTGTGGACAGAGTAGAGCAGGGCACACATTTCACACAGCAGTATGTTTCTGCCAGAAGCTGAAAGCAAAACGTAATGACTGCACCTTTTATGGTCCAGGCGAGTAAAGAGGGTGGTGTCATGACTACCTGAGTCCCTAATTTCGGGCTCATGCACGTGGCTAAAAAGAGGCCATACAGCCTCCAGAACCGCAGTAAAAGAAATGTTTCCCGGGACCCACAGCTGGTGTGTACAGCCGTGCTTTGACAGCAGTTAGAAAATGCGTCTGTACGTGCTTAGGCGCTCAGGGTTGCATTAAGCATGTGCATGGATGTATGCGCTGAACCACACTATCTGTGTTGGCAGCTTACATCTTTGTGGGTGCTTTACGTCACCCCGGCGCATAACCACATACAGCCACATCTTCTAATTACTATCTATGGGCAGCTGTGTGAAGCAACTGCGGGCCCTGGGAACGTATTTACAAAGGCTCTGGATGCTGTAGTGCCCACTTACATCTTTGTGCAGGAGCCCTAAATGAGTTATAAATCCTCACACAATAAATCATGTACAGATGTAATAGGTAAACAGGAATTTGTTTTTCACTTGACTGGATAATTATTCACACAGTTTATTGTGTGATTATTCTTGACTCCGGATGGTGCAGCTGGTGTGGTCAGGTGGCACGCCGGATGTGACATCACCAACACTATGCAGCCTGCTGACAGCCTTCCATCTGCTCTACTACCGCATCTGCGTTCCATTCTAAGCCTCATTGTGGTGAGTCGGTCTGACATCGCTATGTTGGTGACGTCTCATCCAATGCGCCACCCGAACACACCATCTGCACAATTTTTTAGGTTACATGACATCCCAACTATTTCTGAAAATGCGAAATCCCAGTAAAAAATATACTAAAGTAAATTTTTGGGCAATAAACACAATCTGTGTTCTATCAGTCGCTTCATCAGGCAGCGGTGATTGACAGCTCAGGGCCAGGAAGTGATGTCATACACATCATTTCCTGCTCTGTGTACAGGAGGGAAGCTCCCAGAATGCCTGGAGTGTGTTAAAAGCACATGTCTGCAGCATGTTAGAAATCTGAATTTCCCAGCAAGTGGCTGGGGATTCAGGTTTTACCACCTCCCCTTCCTGCCGCTCTAAGGTGGCTGCCTAAGTCGCCTTATGGTTGCGCAGGCCCTGCCTAGTACTTACCTTTTACTTTGCTTCCTACTGCTCTCTTCATTTTTTTTGCACCCAGTGGCTGAATGGAGAAGTGGGTGAGTAAAGGAAAAGTACTGTATATACTCGAGTATAAGCCAAATTTTTCAGCACATTTTTTTGTGCTGAAAATGCCCCCCTCGGCTTATACTCGAGTCAAGCACTTTTCTGCAGCAGAGAATGACATTTTCCGACCTGACTTTGGGGCCTCGTATCTCAGGGCCACTTGGTGCTAGGAACCCCAAATTTGGTGTGCAAACCCAGTGGAACTAGCACTACAACATATCCAATCCTAGATGGGGTTCCTAGCACCAAGTGGCCCCGAGATACAGGGCCCCAAAGTCGGGTCGGAAAATGTCATTCTCTGCTGCAGAAAAGTGCTTGACATTTTCCAAACTGAGTTGGGGCCCCATATCTCGGGGCCACTTGGTGCTAGGAGAACCCCATCTTTGGATATGGTGTAGTGCTAGTTCCACTGGGTTTGTACACCAAATTTGGGGTTCCTAGCACCAAGTGGCCCTGAGATACGGGGCCCCAAAATCGGTCAACTGTGTCCATCTGCAGCAATGTCATTTCGGGACCCTTTGGGTCTAGGGGGCATCTAGGAACCCTTAACTACCACGATTGAAGTTCGGGGGAACTATGGCTGCAAATGGGCACAGTGAGGCTGCAAATGGGCATTGTTGACCCTCTTTTCCACTTACAGTAGCTGCGCATTTCTCACCCTAGGCTTATACTCGAGTCAATAATTTTTCCATTTTTTTGTTTTCCCATTTTTTTGTGGTAAAATTAGGTGCCTCGGCTTATACTCGAGTATATACGGTAAGTATAAGTGGCTAGAGAAGTCTGCAATATAGTGAACCGGTTGCTTTGCATAGGCAGACACAGGTCTACGCTAAAGTGGATCTCAAGCCAAAATATTTTATTTTGGATAGCATGGGGAAGGTTGGAGCATCTGTCTGGTTTTTACAGCTGTCTGTGTCTCCATTGGTGAGACTTCCTTCTTGTGGGACAGGAGGGAAAGAAATTCTTCCCAATATGACAAAGCAATCAAAACCTAAAAAACGATTTAAGCGTTCTGCTTATCCAAACCGGGAGTAGAGTGCCGACACTGTATTTGTGACTTGAAATTCTTTGTCTTTTGACTGTTTCATTAGCTGTTTCCCAGTCTTGCCGCCACGTGCCAGCAAGTATTTCCTGTTCTGTTGTGACTCCATACAGCTATTGTTGGTATGTGGTTTGACCAGCAGTTACACAGAACACGATTTTTAAATGTGAAGTGCAGTTTAGTGTTCCATTCATGCAGAGTGTATTCCCTAGATGCCTCTGGGCAGTCTTAGAGTAGGGTAGAACTATGCATTGGATAGCATAGACATGCTGCATTTGCTGTTTTCTGCTCAGCATTCCATGGGGAACCATGTGACCTGCACACAGTTTAACCACAAGGTTCTCTGTTCAGTTCTAACACAGCACATGATCTTCATGTAGTTTGCTTGCGTCTCTGTCAGATTCTCAGTTTTCAACAAACATAACAGTGCCATGTGTAACTGGTCCCACTTAAGCTAAAACACTATATAAATGAACAATAAAACAGCAATGATTGCTGCATGAAAAAAAAAAAAAAAAAGTCTTATAAGGAATGCCTGGCAGTTTTGTATATATTTTATTTTTATATTACTGTCAGGACTACATTTATTTTTATTTTTTGTCGTCAACAAATCATGACTTATTGCATGTTCTTGGACTTCAATTCTTGATCTACACCAGGGATATGCAATTAGCAGACCTCCAGCTGTTGCAGAACTACAAGTCCCATGAGGCATAGCAAGACTCTGACATGACACCCAGAGGCAGAGGCATGATGGGACTTGTAGTTTTGCAAAAGCTGGAGGTCTGCTAATTGCATATCCCTGATCTACACCTTCTCCCTGGGTCAGCTGATAGCTTTCCATGGCTTTCAATATCATTTCTATGCTGACGACACCCAAATCTATCTCTCTAGGCCCTCAATTCACTCCTACTGTCTCCACGCACATCACTAATTTACTGACCGACATAGCAGTATAGATGCCACACCACTTCCTCAAACTCAATCTATCCAAAACCAAGCTCATAATATTTTCTGCCCCACCTGCCCTTCCTGTGACTTCTCCATCAAAATCAGTGGCACAACCATCAACCCAACCCCACATGTCGGGATACTAGGTATAATTCTAGACTCTGAACTCTCCTTTTGGGCCCCACATCCAATCACTTTTCAAGGCTTGCCACCTCAACCTCCGCAACATCTCTACAATACGCCCCATCTTAACCAATGACACCACAAAGCTTCCAATCCACTCTCTGGTCATCTCTCACCTTGACTACTGCAACCCCCTCCTCATTGGATTACTTTTACATAGGCTATCCACCCTTCAGTCCATTATGAATGCTGCTGCCAGACTCATCCACCTTACCAGCTACTCAGTGTTTACTACCCCTCTCTGACAATCCCTCCAATGGCTGCCACGCACCCAACAAATTTAATTCAAGATACAAACAATAACTTACAAAGCCATCCACAACTCTGCCCCCAGCTACTTCACTAACAGTCTCAAAATACCAACCTAATCGTACGGTCTCAAAATACCAACCCAATCGTTCTCTTCGTTCCTCCCAAGACCTCCTAGCTTGTCACCTCCCATGCTTGCCTCCAGGACTTTTCCCGAGCCTCTCCTATCCTATCCGGCTATCTCTTAGGCCCCTTTCACACTGGGGCGGTTTGCAGGCGCTATTGCGCTAATAATAGCGCCTGCAAACCGACCCGAAACAGCTGTTGCTGTGTCTTCAGTGTGAAAGCCCGAGGGCTTTCACACTGAAGCGGTGCGCTTGCAGGACGCTGGAAAATGTCCTGCAAGCCGCATCTTTGGCTCGCTATAGGAGCGGTATATTTACCGCTCCTATAGCGCCCGTTCCCATTGGAAACAATGGGGCAGCGCACCGAACCCGCCCGCAAAACGCCGCTGCAGCGGCGGTTTGCGGGCGGTATTGACCCTTTTTCGGCCGCTCGCGGGGGGTAAAACCACCCCGCGAGCGGCCGCAATGCGCCGCTAAAACGCCGGTAAAGCGGCGCTAAATATAGCGCCGCTTTACCGCCAGCGCCCCCACCGCTCCAGTGTGAAAGTAGCCTTACTCTGTCTTATTTTAGGCGATCTCTGAAAACCCTTCTCTTTAGAGAAGCCTTTCTGCTCACCCCCCACAGTTATTGTCTTTTGTATCATTTCACCCTTCCTTATAGATTGTAAGCTTTAACAAGCAGATCCCTCTGATTCCTCCTGTATTGAGTTGTATTGTCGCTATACTGTCCGCCCGCAAATATTGGAGCTATATAAACCCTCTATAATAATAATAATAATTAGGGATCTATGAACACTGGGCTTAAAAAAAGTCAGTTCATTTTGCAGAAAAAAACACTCTAATAGTGTTTTGGTGCATGCGTTTAGGAGCGTTTTTATTTTTTTCTGCCAGAAAACTGCGTCGCTTTAACTGAAAATTTCACGGTCGTGCGACGCTGTACCCAAACAAAATTGACGTCCTTTTTTCCCCACAAAATTTGGTGGTTTTTGATCATCTTCTGTTTTTATTTTTTGCGCTATAAACAAAAAAAGAGCGACAATTTTGGAAAAAACACAATATTTTGTACTTTTTTCTATAATAAATAACCCCCTTTTTTTCCTCAGTTTAGGCCGATATTTATTCTTCTACATATTGTTAGTAATAAAAATCGCAATAAAATTGATTGGTTTGCGCAAAAGTTATAGCATCTACAAAATATGGGATAGATGTATGGCATTTTTATTATTATTATTTTTTTTTTACTAGTAATGGCGGTGATCTGCGTTTTTTTTTTTTTTATCGAGACTGCAACATTTTTGACACATTTTTGGGACGATTGACAATTATACAGGGATCAGTGCTATAAAAATGCACTGATTACTGTGTAAATGTCACTGGCATGGAAGGGGTTAACACTAGGGGGTGATCAAGGGGTTAACTGTGTCCCCTGACTGTGTGTTCTAACTGTGGGGGGAGGGGACTGACTATAGGCGATGACAGATTGTGGTTCCTAGCTAGTAGGAACTCGCGATCTGCCTCTCCTCACTGAACAGGGATTTGTGTGTTTACACGCACGTGCACATGTCCCTGTTCTGCCTCTCGTGCCCGCAATCGCGAGTGGCCAACGGTCATCGGGACCACCAGCCTTTAGCATTGGCACCCCAGCAGTGCAGCGGGCGCGCCTGCTATCCCACTTAAAGGAGCCGATGTACAGCTACGACGGCTTGCAGGATCGTGACGACCTGCCACAGTATAATGACAGCAGCTGGTCGGTAAGCTGTTAAAAGAGTTGTAAAGACAGAAGGTTGTTTATCTTAAGCCTTCTGTGTGCAGCAGCACCCCCTAATAAGTATCTGCCCAGTGATGTCCACGATTGTCTCGGCCGTCCGAGACTCTTCCTTCTGATTGGCTAAGACACAGCAGCGGTGCCATTGGCTCCTGCTGCGGTCAGTCAGCCAATCGAGTGAGAGAGGGGGCGGGGCCGAGCTGCAGCTCCGTGTCTGAATGGACACACGGAGCTGTGACTTGGCTCGGGTGTCCCTGTTCTGTCAAAATAGCCAATTCATCGAGATCTCCAATCACGTCACTTCCGGTTACTGTAAAGCATCAGTAATTGCAGATTTAGACAAGTTGCTGTTTTGACACAACACCGGCAAGTGTGTACACCCCGGTACAAGAAGAGTGTAAAAAAGCTGTGCTTTTATAAATATGGAGTGGTTTTTTTTTATGCACCCAATACAATTAAGCTTGTCTTACACATCATTTTTTTATTTTTATTTTATTTATATCAGGAACAGGGCCCAATCGGGCCGACAAGTTACAGAGTATTACATGTGTCAAGAAAAAACATCTTATTAAAAATACAGAATCCAAAATCCAACAAATCAACTTACACATCATTTAAGTTCAAGGGAGACAGGAGGAAAGATTGTCAGCTGACCAGCAGCTGCATCCACATAGATGCAAGCACTGTTTAGGTATTCTGGTAGCTGGCATTGATGGTTGTCAGAATACAATAGATTAGATTGTTTTGGATGCATTAAAAGTGTTGCTGTGTGTAAACCTTTTTTATGCAGTCTTCTGCCTCACAGGGAGTATTAGAGGCACTCCCAGGAATGAAACCTATTAGGCTTCATTCAGATGTGCGGTTGGGGGTGTGGCAAAAATAGGAGGTCAAGCTGTGTTTTTTCTGCCTGACAGCCCCCCCCCCCACCCCCCCCCACAGTTGGTATAGGCAGAGGACAGGGGTGTTTACGTGCTGTTTCACTTTACACCTACGGCAAAGTTTACCCAACATTTAGCAGTTGGCAGGCGGCAAGCCCACTGAATGCTATACATTTAAGTAAATGGGGAAATACCGCAAACGCCCCGCAACTGCATGTAATTGCAGAAATGGGCTTAAAACAATCAGTGAGGAGGTGTCACATCGCTTTCTCACCACCTGTCAGTAGCCTATGGAGCACATTCCAAACCTGGATCAGGCTTCAGAGGAAATGGGGATTTAGACGCATTTCCAAATCTACCCTTAAAGAGGAAGTAAACCCTAATGGGTTTACTTCCTCTTTGTTTCCCTGCAAAGTTAAAGCATAATGGACTACTATGCATCTTATAGTAGTCCATTATGTGTCACTTACCTGACACAGGGGCCAGCGAAGTCACCGATGTCCCCTTGTGTACGGAGCCTCCATCTTCTTGGTGGGTCTCGCAGGCTCTGGCGCCGTCGAATGACAGTCTGCAATGACATCACTCCCGCACATGCGCACAGGAGCCGCCACTCGCGGCATATCGTCGTTGAGAGAGGTACACTCAGTGCGCCGCTGTCTACGGCGCATGCGCCGTAGACAGCGGTGCCTGTCTTTTGGCAAATATCTCCTAAACTGTGTAGGTTTAGGAGATATTTCTTGGACCTACAGGTAAGCCTTAATCTAGGCTTACATGTAGGTCAAAGTGGTTTGTAAGGGTTTACAACCACTTTAACCACTTGCCTACCAGGCACGAACACCCCCTTCCTGACCAAGCCATTTTTCAGCTTTCAGCGCTGTCGCATTTTGAATGACAATTGCGCGGTCATGTAAGGATGTACCCAAATAAAATTTTTATCATTTTTTCCCCACAGATAGAGCTTTATTTTGGTGGTATTTGATCACCTCTGCGGTTTTTATTTCTTGCGCTATAAACAAAAGAAGAGGGACAAATTTGAAAAAACATAATATTTTTTACTTTTTATTATAATTTAATATCCATTTTTTTTTTTTTTTAAACAAATTTTCTCCTCAGTTTAGGGCGATACGTATTCTTCTACATATTTTTGGTAAAAAAAAAAAAATAAGCATATATTGATTGGTTTGCGCAAAAGTTATAGCGTCTTCAAAATAGGGGATGGATTTATAGCATTTTTATTATTATTTTTTTTTTACTAGTAATGGCGGCGATCTGCGATTTTTATCATGACTGCGACATTGCGGCGGACATATCGGACACTTTTGACACATTTTTGGGACCATTCACATTTATACAGCGATCCGTGCTATAAAAATGCATTGATTACTGTATAAATGTGACTGGCAGGGAAGGGGTTAAAATGTACCCTATATGAGTGATTCTAACTGTGGGGGGAGGGGACCGATCGGTGTCCCTATGTACAAGGGACACACCATCGGTCTCCTCTCCTCTGACAGGACGTGGATCGGTGTGTTTACACACACCGATCCACGTCCTGCTCACTTACTGGGCAATCGCGGGTGCCTGGCGGTCATCGCGACCGCCGGGCACGCGCATCGGGTCCCCAGCTACGCGACGGGCACGCGCGCGCCCCCTAGTGGGCAAAAAGCGAGTGCCTTCATATGACGGCGGCCCGCCACAATAGCTGCACCGCTCCGCCATCATTTGACGGCGGGCGGTCAGATAGTGGTTAAAGTGGTTGTAATGTCAGTAGGTTTTCTTTTATTTTAATGCATTCTATGCATTAAGATAAAAAGCCTTCTGTGTGCAGCAGCCCCCCTCAGCCCCCCTAATACTTAACCTGAGGTCCATCTAGATCCAGCGATGTTACAAGAGAGACTCGGCTGCCCGGGACTCCCCTCCTTATTGGCTGAGACAGCAGCATGGTGCCATTGGCTCCCGCTGCTGTCAATCAAAGTCAGTAAGCCAATGAGGAGATAAAGGGGTCGTGCCGGGCTGCGGCTCTTTGTCTGAATGGACACAGGGTGCTGCTGGTCGGCTTGGGTGCCCCCAAAGCAAGCTGCTTGCTGTGGGGCACTCAACAGGAGGGAGGGGCCAAGAGCACCGAAGAGGGACCCGAGAAGAGGGGGATCTGGGCTGCTCTTGACATGTAAGTATGACATGTTTGTTATTTTTAAAGGAGAACATTTTCAAGGTTTGTTCCTTCGGTCATTTTCACATGAACTGTCGTGATCGGCTCTGGAAAGCCCTGTACTAACAATCAGATTATCAGACAATTGCTCTAAAAGAGTTCTTTTTATACAGATTTTCTCATCGTGTGTACTAGGCATTAGTGTGCAGTGAGCTTTATTTACACAAAAGTACATCCGCACTTTAAAGCAGAGGTAAACCAACAGAAATTAAATTGGCCCCAGGTGCTTTTTGCTGTAATGTGCTATTATCACCATCATATCATCTTATGGCATACTTACCTACCAAAGCCATCCCCGTCCAGCGCTGTGATGTCAGCACTTCCTTCTTCTCCTAGGTTTGGAGTTTTTAGTCGCTTGCCTGGCTGGGCCTGGATGATGTACCTCCCGTGCAGAGACTGAACACTGAGCTGCGCATACACGGCTCAGTGTACACAAACAGAAAAATGTGCTGACAGGTAGGTAGAAGCAACTATGGCAGAATAGATTTAGGGTCACCATGCTCAATATAATCTGACTGTACAATCCACTGCCAAAACTATGTATTATGAATTTACCAAAAATGTCCAATCAAATTGTATCCAGTCCGGCACCCCCCCCAGCACTACATTGTTGTTGATAGACAATCAGGTTGTAATGTGTGTGGAAATCTTTACACAGTCTCTTATGTCATAAAAAAGCCTGCCTGATTGTTGGAACTTTTTAAAAAGGATTGTAACCCTTCAAAATATACCCAGTAAAGTGACTATCCTCACGTGATACACAGAAATGAAATAAATCCTCTACTTTAGTTGTATCTGTTTATCTGTATTCTTCTCTACATCAGTTAAAAGTGCTGCATTTATAAAGCTTGTCTGGGAGTTCAGAAAAAGGGGGTGGAAAGCTCAAGTTACACTCTGCAGAGCTCAGTGAGGAGAGCTCTGATAGCTGATTGGAGGGAAGACACACACACACACACACACACACACAGGAATAGAGCTGAGGCTGTCAATGCTTTCAAACGAGTAAACATAGTAATTCGCGCTTATAAGCGCTTTCGTTTACAGACATATTTAATGGGAAATAATTTCTGACCATTTGTAATGGTAAAAAATAGTCTTCCCAGATCCATTGAATATTGTAGAGAGGGGAGAGGAGATGAAGAGATATTCCCATTGCAAATGGTCAAAAATGATTTCCTATTGAAAACTCTTTTAAACAAAAATGTTCATTAACGCTTATAAACGCAGCATGTAAAAGTGGAAAAACGGACGTGCTCTTAATTAAGACAAATACACACTATAGAGCACTCAAACCTTTTTGAGCCTGAGTGCCCAAACTGAAATAAATACATTGGTTTTGTGTTGCAAAGTGGCAACACAGCAATTCACGCGAGAGAGAGAGAGAGAGAGATAGGGAGAGAGAGAGGGGGGCAGAGATATGCTGAAAGAGAGAGGGAACAGAGAGAGGGGGAGGGGCTGAGAGGGAGGGGGGAGAGAGGGGTGCGAGCAGGGCCGGATTAACATAGGGGCTATTGGAGCTGCAGCTCCAGGCCCCTTTCTCAAGATAGGCCCATTTGCCCCAAAAAACAAAAAAATTTTTTTTATAAAAAATGTTTTTTTATAAAAAAAAAAAAGATCGACTTTGAGGGTTGTAGCTTAGCGATCAGGAGTCACAGAGACCCCACATTTGGGGCGATGTAGCTAAAAACCTACTGCAGCACTGGTTAAAATATGGGGATGCTATCATCTATGGTTCTGGAGATACAGGGCTGCTTGCACAGTCGTTCAGAAGCTACATACAGAGCAGCCAGTTTAAATACAAGCTGGGACACTCTGCAGCAGACTGAGAGGATGAACTCACATGGCTGGTCTCTGCTTAATTGGTGTAATTTCAATCCATGTATGGCCCGCTTAACCACTATGCAGTCCCTAAACATCCTTCCACAAACCTTTACATTTTTCCTTCCCAGATGCCTTCATCCTCCTCTCCTATACATAGTTCCCACTGTCATACTCTACACACTTCTCTCCTGTACATACTGCTCACTGTCATACCCTCCACACTGCTCTCCTATACATAGCGCCCGCTGTCATATCCTACACACTCCTCTCCTGTACATAGTGCCCGCTGTCATACACTTGTCTCCTGTACATAGTGCCCACTGTCATACCCTCCACACTCTTCTCCTGTACATACTGCTTACTGTCATACCCTCCACACTCCTCTGCTGTGCATACTGCCCACTGTCATACCCTCCACACTCCTCTGCTGTGCATACTGCCCACTGTCATACCCTCCACACGCCTCATGTACATAGTGCCCACTGTTAAACCCTCCACATTTCTCTCCCTCACCTGCACATACTTCCTACTTTTATACCATCCATACTCCTCCTCTATGCCTCTTACCCACAAAAACAGTTCTTTAAAATTATACTGAATATCCTCAATGTTATCAGCTCTATAATGGGCACTCTTTTGTTAGTTCAACTAAAGGAAATCATATTTGTTCTGCCCCATTATTAGTACTTATTTAATTTTGTAATTACTATTGTGATGTATAGAGGAACATAGGGAATGTCAGCTACTCTAAATATACCACTGGTAAAAAAAAAGTGTCCCTGAAAATATTTTTGAAATATTGGCAACTATGCGGGTCAGTATGGGGCCCCATGAGAGGCTCCTGGGTTCCAATGATATTAAAGCGGTAGTAAACTTTTCTAACATTACTATTTTTTTAGAGGCCCTTAGGTAGGTTATGCCATAATGTAAAAGTATGCACAGCATATTAGCACATTAGGGTAAATACTTAAATTGTCAGACTGAGCCCTCCAGTGCTGTGCTGTGATCAATCCAGCCCGGGCGCTTCCATCTTCACCCGGTCTTCCTTCTGGGTTCTGTGCCTTCGGTCACTTGCCTTGGCCGGGCTGTGTTGATGTTATTCCCACACATGCTCATGTGCATCCTCTTTCTCTCATCCCCCCTTTCTCTCTCATCCTCTTTCCCTTACCTCTAACACCTCTTTCACCCCTTTCTCGCTCTCTCTCTCTCTCATCCTCCCTCTCTCTTTAATTTAATTTGTTATAACAAAAAATTGCATTTTTTTTTATTTATTTATTGTTTATAAAAGGCCCCACCAAAATCCTCAGCACCAGGCCCATGATGTTCTTAATCTGGCCCTGGGTGCGAGAGATTTGCTGAGAGAGAGGGAGGGGGGTGTGAGAGAGATGCTGAGAGAGGGGGAATGGAGAGAGGGAGGGGGCTGAGAGAGAGGGGCTAGAGAGAGAAGGGGGGTGTGAGAGAGATGCTGAGAGAGGGGTGTGAGAGAAAAATGCTGAGAGAGAGGTGCGCTGAGAGAGAGGAGGAACAGAGAGAGGGAGGGGGAACAGAGAAAGAGAAGGGGGACAGAGAGAGAGAAGAGGGACAGAGAGAGAGGGGTGCGAGAGATGCTGAGAGAGGGGGACACAGAGAGAGGGGGACACAGAGGGGGGGGACAAAAGAGAGGGATGGGGGGCTGAGAGGAGAGAGAGAGAGACCTCTAGCTCTGTCCTGGACCCTCTCGTGTGCCCACAGAGATGGCTCTGCGTGCCATAGGTTCACCATCACTGCTATAGAGGAATGTTTTGTTCATATTTCATGTCTAAGGTTTACAACCACTTTAAACAGACCTTGCTTTAGATTTAAAGAGGAACTGCAATCTGCTCACATAATTTGTAATAAAAACATCTTTGCCATACTGAGACTTCCCTCCAACCACTTTGCATATTATTTTATATATACTGTGATTCTGTACTTGCCAAATATGCTGCAGAAATCTCCCTTCACTAAGTCTGGCTGCAGCCATTTTAACTGTGGGCAGCTGAAGCTGCTGCCTGTTAACTTCCTGGATTTACACAGACACACAGAGGCACACCTCCAGCTCTGATTGGCCCTGGTATGACTGACCCCCTCCCTTCCTGGCAAACTTTTACCAGAGAGAGAGATGTGCATGATGTCATAAGCCTAGGCCAATGACCAGACAAGAAACAGGAAGTGGGCTGTATAAGGTATTTACTGGCAGAAAAATGTTTTACTATTCAAAATTACCAACAAGGGCAGAAGATTTAATAGATAGAAAGATGAAAAAAATGATGCTTTAAGTACTCATTCTAGTGTCACGGTCCATTTCAGGAGTTTGCCTTTCTCCTAAATATTTTTTGCCGAAATATATCCCTCTTTCTGACATTAGAAGGTTGGGACGCAATGTCATTTGTACACCAAAACTGCTCCCTGTGCCTTTGATGAGTTGAGGGCTCTCCAATCTGCTGGGGCCTTCAGGAATTACATTTAATCATAGCAGGAAAATAGAGGTCTGTTGTCAGTCAGATCTTCAGGCCTTTGGTTGTCAAACTGAAACCCCAGATGATGTGACAATGTTCCTTTCCCTAAAGTCAATGGTGCGTTAAACATATGACAAGGCGCTGAGCTGTAGACATTGAGTCAGTGTGTAATAAGGAGTCACACATCATTCACTAGTTTACAAGCTATAGTATGCTACAGGCAGTGGCTCTCAGTGCTTTTAGAGTTCAGCTCCTGTAATTTGAAGCTTCTATTCACTGGAGAGATCTGGTTGCAGAGAGAGGGTGTGTCTGAGCTGAAAACACAGAAAATAGTTTCAGGGCAAACACGCTGAGCTCTGCATAATTGTGACGCATGACACGCTTGTGCTCAATACACAACAAATCTATTGCTTCATGAAGGTTGTATTCTGCTTCCTCTTGTTTGATCACATGGCTCTTGCCTGCAGATTTGCTTTTACAAGTAATAGCTCAGTACTTTCCTGCATTTCTAGCACCACAGAACAAAAGTGTTCTTACTGGCCTGTTCTTTGTAAATAAAATCAAACCAAATAACCCCATGGCTGTCTGAATCTATATCTTGTAAATAGATTTGAATCTAAAGCCTAGTACACACTACAAGTTTTTTTTTCCCCGTTCAAGCCAATGGGCTGAATGAAAAAAAAAAAAAAACTGACCGCTCAGGTCGGAGCCGCTGTACTAACAATTCGATGTTAGTACAGTGATCTCCCTTGCTGTTCTATTATGCTCTGACACAGGACGGCCCTCCCGCCAGAACACTCTTATTAGGTCATGCCCCTTCAACAGAAGCTGCCCAAATGGCCAGCTTCTGTCGGACTGGCTGCAGTACACACATCCCCGGTTCTATTGAAATGGATGATGTTGCCCGACATTCAGCCCATGTGTACTAGGCTTAAAGTGATTGTAAAGCTTTGTTTTCTTTAAATAACAAACATATCATACTTACCTTCGTGTTCGTGTTGCAGTGTGGCCTCCATCCTCGACTTCTGGGGTCTCTCGGCGGCTCCCCCGGCTCCTCCCCGCATTGTATAACCCCCTAAGAGAAGCGCTCTCCTGGGGGGTTACCTTGCGGGCGCGCTCCCGAGTCCAGCTTTTGGCATCCATAGACTCCGAATGTAGGACTCGGCCCCGGCGCCTGCGTCATTGGATTTGACCAGTGGTTGCCAACCAGTGGTCCATGAGAAAGTTTTGGTGGTCCCCAGGGTTTCTGCTGAAAATCCACATTGTGGTGGATGTATACCACCCAATGTTGTTTCCAATGCATGCCGACAGTCAATACTGTCAGCGCGCATTGATACCCAATGCCTCCTCTGTAGTTTCGGCTCCTATGAACTCGGAGGGAGATGCCGGGAGTAGTTCAGAGAGTGGGAGGGGACTTCCAATGGCAGCGCTGATCACAGACTGTGGGAGGGAGCACGGAACTCGAGCACTTGGCTGGATAAGGAGGTGAAAGCCAATGATAAGTATGTGTAAGGCAGCAGCGTGATCCACAGGGGGAAGGGGGGCAGAGAGCCGGAGCATTGTGTGTGTATAAGGCATGTAAAATTCATGTTAGTGGTCCGCAGGATTCAAAATTGTGAGTTTAGTGGTCCGTGAAGTCCGAAAGGTTGGCAACCACTGCAATAGAGCAGCCTTTTTCAACCAGGGTGCCTTAGCAACATGCCTAAAAATTGTCCAAAGATTGTATACAAGCCAGTGTGTGGATCAAGCCAGCCTTTTAGGTACACAAAGCCACAGGTTTTCATTGTGCATTATTACAACCTTTTAGCTGTCAGCGTCCTAACAACCAATGATGTCATTGGTGGATAAGGAGGAAATTGGGCACCTGCACAACATTCTGGTTTGCTCCTCAGAACTGAGAGAGAAGAGAAACACTGACTTACTAGTCAGTACCAGTGTATTCACTTCATAAGAATAAGTCACCTCTAATGTTGGGTCTCCTACATGTGTATTTTTTTTTTACAGTTTAGAATGGGGTTCCTCAAGATTGTGCAGAATTGTAAAGGGTGCCTCTCTCTGTGTTCATGGATGGACACAGCTGCTCTTCTCTTGATATTCATAACTGATAGGGTTTATAGCTTCACCTATCAGTTATGAATATCAAGAGAAGAGCAGCTGTGTCTGTCAATGAATGAAAGAGAGATATTGGGGGGGTTTAATTTATAATTGCAAAAAAAAAAAAAAAAAACGTTGTTTTGGTACAGTGTTGCATGACCCATGACAAAAAATGGCCTGGTCCTGAAGGGGGTAAAATCCTCTGGAGCGCAAGTGGTTAAAGGGGAAAAAAACAATAGAATTGGGGGCAGTCTGCAACTCTAAAGCCTTTACACACAATGAGAATATTGGACGAATAATGTGTATTAATGATCAGATTATGGTACGATCGATTCGAAATCGGTATTTTTCATCTGATTGTGTGTATTAGGCTAAAGAGCTGCTTGAAGGACCTTATGTCCATCAGATGAGGCAGTCAAAGATCCACCTGTACTAAAGCCTCGTACACACAATGCGATTGTTGGCAGGGGATTGTCTGTTGACAGACTGTTGTCCTAAAATCTTACTGTTAGTACGCTCCTTTTGACAATTGTTGTCCAACTTTTGGCCAACAAATGTTGGATGGCAGGCTAGTAAATTTTCAGGGGACAACGGTCTGTTGTCTGATTTTCGTATGGTCAGTAAACAAGTCCATCACACAAAAGTCGAAATTACAAACATGCTTGCTTGGAATCGATGCTCACCAAATACGAAATTAGCAGAAAAGCTGAAATTCCTCGTAGTACGTCACTACGTTCGTGTTTGTTGCAATCGTGTACCGTTAGTATGCAAGACAAGATCCTGGCACACGCCATTTTGGCAAAAATCAGACGCTCGGTTGGCCAACAATAGTACCGTGTATACAAGGAGAACATATGAACACACGACCAGGTGCCAGACTTACAAACCTGGGAAACATTTGCCTGATGCCTAAAAGCAAAGAAGCACTCACAGTTGTAGGAGCGTTCACCTTGACAGGAAAATGTGGAACCTTAAAAGTTAAAGTGGTTGTAAACCCTTACATACCACTTTAACCTACAGGTAAGTCTAGATTAAGGCTTCCCTGTAGGTGCAATAAATATCTCCTTAACCTACACGGTTAAGGAGATAATTTCCTAAAAAGGGGCATTAATGTCTACGGCGCATGCACGCCGTAGACACCGGCGCAAGCGCACTGAGCATGCCGTCAGTGAAGGCTCCCGCGCATGTGACGTCATCGCTGCTCCGGTCACTCTCAGCGCTGGAGCAGCGATACGCGGAAGGAAGATGGACGCTTCGTGCAACAGGGGACATCGCAGGCTCCTGTGTCAGGTAAGTGACACATAATAGGCTATGCGATGCATAGTAGCCCATTATGCTTTACCTTTGCAGGGAAACAGAGGAAGTAAAACCCATCAGGGTTTACTTCCTCTTTAATGTGTAGCAAGCTGGCACAAATAATTTCCTTTAAATAAATGCAGCGCTGTCAGAGCTGCATAAAAACTGTATATAGCATCTGCTACATACAGTATACTGTGCTGTGTTCCGGCAGTGGAATAGAGACTTCCTGTCTTGTTCCCAGAACAAAATCGAGGTGGGCTGAACACTAGTCAGTTATTCACAGGAAGCTTTTTATGAATGAATATAAGGCTCTGATTGGCTGAGGCAGAGTGAATGATGTAATCCGTCCAGCACTCCACCTCAGCCAATCAAAGAAAGTCTTGACTTGGGTATCACACTACAGCTAATTACAAGTTATACAAAAGGTATGGGAAGCACCACAAGTAGGGTCTAGAGCAGGGATCTTCAAACTACGGCCCTCCAGCTGTTGTGGAACTACACATCCCATGAGGCATTGTAATACTCTGACATGACTGGGCATGATGGGAATTGTAGTTCCTGAACAACTGGAGGGCCGTAGTTTGAAGACCCCTGGTCTAGAGCCTTAAAATACAGGCAAGCCCTACAACCTTAAGTTAACCGGGTCCGAATATTGCCTGCCTGGCTGCAGCCACTGATCAAGCCTAATTTTCCAACAAGCCTGTTTGACAGAAGTTGAGTGGGAGCAACACACACACACACACGTGGAAACTCGGCCTGTCCTTGCTGAGTCGGACGAATTTTGACCCTTCAATAGCTAGATTCACACCTGAGCAATAAGGTGCTGGGCATCAAAGCATAAATGTTCTGATCACACGTTAATGTGCACTGCATTAGGCAGCCCACTCTAAATGGATGTTTTTCATCGTTTAGCCAGCAAGCTTCCTAATAAAATCCATTTCAGCTAGGATTCTATTCAGAACTATGAAAGACGACATTGCATCCTGTCTAAATAGTCTGGTCTCCTAGGCTAGTATTTTTTTTGGCTTGCCATAGTTACACAGTGATTATTCAACATACATTCCAAATTCTCAGCAGTACACAAGTGATATGTACAGCTTGGCTTGACACTGACATGAGTACAATGCCAGGAGAAGGTAACATGGTCAGAGAAAGGAATGGCTGGGAGGAGCAGCACCAGTGTAAGCTGGCTGTACTTTGGCTCAGACTGAGGACATGTGCTGTCCACTGGAACACTCCCGTCTGAGAAAGGTGGTGCTAGGGTGAAAACACAGATATGGTGGTTTGAATAATCATAATTGGCAAAATTAAATATGAAACCTTGAAAATACCAAAGATCTTGTGAAAAATTTCCCATGGGATTTCTAACAGCTTGAGCCTCAGGACCCGTTGGCACCTTGAGCTCCATGCTGGTTGCTCCTACCTTGTTCTTTTTTTTTTTTTGGTCTTCCTAAGCAGTGGACACAAGGACTCATTTGCAGATATTTTGGCATCACATTTTAGAGACAATATTTGTGTTCTTGGGAGGCTTTTGCTTCCTATATATTAAAACGTTAGGCCAAAAAAATGTTTGTTTTAGAATCTGTTGTTGCATACTTTGATGCTCTACAAACTGCCTATAAACAAAGCAGTGACTGTCCTTTCTCATACAACCCTAATTCCCAAAAAGTTGGGACAGGGTGTAAAATCTGAATAAAAAAACAGAACGCAATGACTTGTAAATCTCATACATTTTATTTCACAATAGAAAACATCAAATGTTTAAACAGAGAAACTGTACCATTTTAGGAAAAACAATAAGGTCAATTTGAAATTGATGGCAGCAACACATTTTAAAGAAGTTGGGACAGAACAACAAAAAGTTGGCAAAGTACAACCCCAATTCAAAAAAGTTGGGACAGGACCATATTTACCACAGTGTAGAATCCCCTCTTTTAACATTTTAAACATTTGGAGAACAGCTGTTGGAGTTTTGGAAGAAGAATGTTGTCCCATTCTTGCCCAAGCATATGCAGAGCGCTTCTCCTAGGGAGTTATCCGATGCCGGGAGGAGCCGCCAGGGGACCCCAGAATTTGAGGATCGGGCCACTCTGTACAAAACAAGCTGCACAGTGGAGGCAAGTATGATATATGTTTGTTATTTTAAAAAAAACAAAGCTTTACAATCACTTTAAGGACCGGGCCTATTTTTCAGACTCTGCGTTTACAAATTGAAATCTTTTTTTTGCCAAAAAAAAAATATATACATACATACATACATACATATATATATATATATATATATATATGTATGTAATGTTTGGGGGCTCTAACACCCTAGAGAATAAAATGGCGGTCGTTGCAATACTTTGTCACACTGTATTTGCGCAGCGGTCTTACAAGGACAATTTATTTTGAAAAAGATAATGTTACGCTGAGTAAATTGATACCCAACATGTCACGCTTCAAAATTGCACCCACTCATGGAATGACGACAAACATTTACCCTGCCACCTTCGGTGCCACATTTGTCACCTTTCGGGGGGGGAGAGGATACCCATCTTTCAGAGGTATCCTATCCCCACTTCCGGGAGCCTGCGTTGCGGCCCTTGACGTCACCACTTAGCTCCCTCCTCCCACCCCCGCCAATAGGAGAGAGGAGCGGAGTCTCGCACATGCGCAGTAAGGTTTCCAGCGTGAAACCATAAGGCTACACTGCCGGGTTCCCTCACCCGCAATGGTGGCAACAGCACCCGACAGCTGATGGAAACATCTGCGAAGCTGACATCGCTGGACTCCAGGACAGGCAAGTGTCCTATTATTAAAAGTCAGCAGCTGCAGTATGTGCAGCTGCTGGCTTTTAATTTTTCAAGTGGTGGGCAGGCCGCTGCTTAAAACATGGTTTTATTACATTTTTTATCAATTACCCCAAATTAAACCCACTCTCATGTGTTGAGATTAATTTAGATTTTTTGTTTTTTGCTTTACCAGTATTTTGTCAATATGCCAGTTATGGTGTGTTTGGCCCTGCCCATTGCCTGTGGATGTGTAGTTCTGGTATCCACCTTACCTTTTATCCCTGTAACATCCGGGACCCCACAGAGGCGTTTCCAGGGCGGAGTACACTTTCCAGCACTATCCCGGCCTCCGGTCCACGTAATTTCCGCCTACTTGGAACGGAAGCACCCAGACGCACCTCCTTAGTTGCGTCATTTCTGATGCATTGCCGGGTTATGCCCCCCATCCTTTCCATCTATGCAGGCGTCTCTCGGGGTTTTCACGGGGTGTATACCGCTGCTTTGGGCTACACCCCATACTGGTAGGTCAGTGGACAGATGAGCCTGCTCCCATCCCTTCGGATCCAACATGGCCCTCCTATACTTGTGATTCGGGCGAATGGGGGCGGTCTCCACCCTCCCCCTTAATTGAAATAGACTCCCTTATGCATATAAATACCTTCACCCATGGCTGCTTGTATGCGGCTGGTCATTCATTTGAAGACAGAGGAAGCATGTATACCCAGTAAGCCATTAACATAGGTGAAGAACCCTTTAAAAAGGGATGAAAATTCTAGTACATTTCCTCTGTGCTCTACTTTCGGGTTCTCTTTATGTATAGTGATTTAAATAGCATTTTATTGGTTTTCACAGTTCCATCTATGCTGCAAGGATAGATGGAGTTAATCCCCACAGGATCCCCAGGCTTCACCACCAGACCAGTTGACAAAATTTACACAAGTGAATCAGCAGTCTTATTGGTAGTTTTCTAGGTATGAATGTAGATGTTAGAATACAGTTTATACTTATATTTTACTTGAGATCATTTGTGCTCCCTGCCCACACTTTGTTCATGACATTCTGTGGTGAATGTAACAAGCTTTATTAGGATACCAATACAAACATTTTAAACACGACACACTGAAAGTTTTTTATATTTTTTTGGTAATATAATTATTTGTGACTGTTTATATACATTATATTTACAAATTTGTGCTCCACTTTAAGGCCCCGATGAAGCAGGACTCCCCACGAAATGCGTAGGCCAGTTCTCTCAATTCTTCAGCAAGGACCAGCGCATCCTGGACAGACTTACAGTAACTGGTTTTAACCAGTTGTAACCTTTTTTAAATCCAACCATTTGTATATGGAAATTAAAGATTAATTTTTTTAAATCCTTTTTGGTATGTGTATTTATTAGACCCCGCAAGGTACATGTAAAGTCCCACCCCATATTTCTTCTCACTTGGTAATTGTTTTATACGAGAAGGTACATTTGTAGGGTCAGAATTTACTCACATTCAACCCTCATACTTTTCTAAACATACAAGTGCAGTGATGTCACTACACTTGTACTCATGCAAACTAAGTCCCTGAGCTGTAGAGGCACATGGTACTTGTAAGCCTTCCATTTACATATCCAAGTGAATGGATGGGGGCAACACAACCATACCACACTGGAAAATATAAAAAATACAACACGCTGCAGGGAGAAGAAAACAAATAATTCAGCTGGGGGGGGGGGGGGGGGGGGTATTGCATAATATAACCATGTTTTCATGTTACACCCTGAACAATTTCAACATGGTCAGAAAGATGGAATTATCATTTAAAAGGAGTGCAGCTCTCTGCTCAGGGAGCTCTGATAACCAAGAGATCGGCTGTGTTTGATCGCTCAGTTCTCAGGTGGATGCAGCGTCGGTCCCCCCTGGGCTCCAAGTATGAGTCCAAAAAAAATAAATAAAACACACACACCTCTTTTAAAGTGCAGTTCCAGTCAAATGCTAATGAAGGCTAGACCAACCTACTCCCCCCAGTCTATCTACACTAAGAAAAGATGTATATACTTACCTATTCTAAAGCCACTCTGCTCCGGTCCCAGTGGAGGAGAGGGCAAAAACAGCTGCAGAGCCTGGGTGATGAAGGCTTCCTATGGGTAGCTGTTGCTGGCTGTCCCTCCTCTACACTGAAGCTCGGATCCGATCGGCTTCAGAATAAGTATAGACTTCTTTTCTTTCACAGGGTGGATAGAATAGGCTTAGAATGGGGGTGGGAGCAGATTTAGTATTAGTGCATAGTATTTATAAGTGTAACTCCGGTCAAATTCTAACTATCTTACATTTACAACCTGAACAAAACCGCTCACCTGAGAGAATATTTTGTTGGCTATAGCCCACATATTACTAGTTACAACGGCTTTGTTTAGGGAAGTCTTATTTAATAGCAGTTATATAAAAACAGCATCCTCATGCTAAAGTGAACCATTTTAACTTAAATATGTACTTTGCCAGCGCAAACCAAGCAGCATAGTCAGTCACACGGAAGTTTGCCTGTAACGCATCGGGCTGCACTAGAGAACGCACAGCAGCATTTTCCCTGTAGTCACGTGTTTTTTTATTATTTGTATTGCGAAACCTGATAAATGAAAGGATCAATGAAAGCTGCTAAGTGGTTGGGAGGTGGTTCTCAGTTCAGCAGTTGCACAAGAGCAGTGTGAATAGAGAATTAATCCTATGGCATTTATACCAGCAGCCAAGAGTGCCAGTTCTCCGCGTCTGGCACGGAGATACCACTGAATTTGTAAAAAAAATAAAATACAAGCTTTATCAATAAAACCAAAGCAACCCATATAAAACATTGGTAACAGACTTGACTTCTGTAAGCTTACTGGTTACGGTTTGATGTTTTTAGCCCAATGCTAAAATTGCCAAAGTAACAAAATAAAACCTGTTAGAAAAGGTAGCAGGGCTCAGGGATTTAAACACCAGAGTCTTAGAATAGCATTCCCAATTGTTTAATTAAATGCAAAGGAATGATCGCTCGTCTCCTTATTTTAGCGTAATGACCTGCTTTTCCTCTTCCTCCCCCACTACTGTAGAATAAACCTCAACAATGGCATGGAGCCAACAGCTTTTGACAGCAGCTTGATGTGCCTTCCACACCCACACATCTTTCCCACAGTAAATGTGCAAGCAGTATACTGCCACCTAGTGGCCTTTCCAGTCTTGGCTGGCCAAGTCAATTTCAAACATAGCTTAGTAGATTCAAACATAACTTTTGTAGTAAAGAATATGAGAAAAATTAAATCAATCATTCTCATGTGCCTAATGAATGATTAACTGAATAAAGAGTTGTTTGTTCAATCATTAAAATGTTTAGTCTTGGGAGAGAGGACATTCTACTATTGTGTCTGTAAGTGACAGGTGCCTGGCAAAACTCCTGTATCCCCAATTGGATGTGTTGAGCGTACAAATTTGACTGTTGTAAGGTTTTAGTTAGCCATAGGTTCTTTATGGTTTGTTTTTCTATTGTACTTCCGAGACTGGGTTATGCCCAAAAGGCTCCGTTTTGTAACCTACATTTTGAAAATTTCAATAAAAAATAACTTAGACAAAAAAAAAATAAAAAAAATAAAGTTTACTCTAGTGCAATTAGTAAATGGAAGTCAGAAAAATATTGCCACAGTAGATAAAGAATAAGTTCAAGCTTATACATTTCCCTACTTATAGGTAGTTTCACACCCCTTTAGAGATCATAAATATAAAATAAACCCCATATGGCCCCTTTTGCACTAGAGGAGCAATTAGGTCCACCTGTCAGTTTTTCAGGCGGACCCTCCAGTCTCCTCTATGAAGCGGTGGGAGTCAATGAACATGCGACACACGCCACATCTGATCCTATCTGATAAAAAAACAGACCATGTCTGGCGGATCGGATTGGATAGCAGACAGGCGTAAACAGACAGGTGGTCCATATACATCCAACCACTCAGACGAGAGTGGGCTGTGTCCACTATGCGTAAGAGGAGCGCACACAGACCAGCCATCTGCCTGCTCAGCAGGGATTCTCCGCTGAGTAGGCAGACTCCAAACGAGCCCGCGCCATGTGTAAAGGGCCTTAGTGACTATTTTTTTTTAGGAAACGGACAAACATTTCCATCATTTATCACCGTTCGAAAAACGGTCAACCCCCCCAAAGCTGGTGTTGCGGTTTCTAAAAAAAATAAATAAAAATACAAGCCCTACCTAATAATAAAAACTAACCTACAAGATTACTTTCCATTAAATTCATCTCACTCAAATGGAGAACGAGAAACTGGAAATTCCCCAATGCTCAAAACCACCAAAATATCCTTTAGAGCAGTGGTCATCAACCCTGTCCTCGGGACCCACTAACAGGCCAGGTTTGCAAGATAACTGAAATACATCACAGGTGATATCATTTGCTGCTCAGTGATTGCAGTATTCTAGTCTGCATCTCCCCAAGGTAATACATAAAACCTGGCCTGTTAGTGGGCCCAGAGGACAGGGTTGATGACCACTGCTTTAGATCATTTTCCTCTAAAGCTGAACTCCAGGTACAATATGATCTTTATTGAATACTTACATTGGAATATTCTGGCACAATGCAAGAATGCTCATCTCATTGATGGACCCCTGAGGAAGCTGACAATCACTGTAGTAGTTGGCAGCAGTACTATAGCAATAGCCGCAATCTTTCTGCTCAAGTTCTATGCGAGCGACTGCCACTGACTACCGGGGGTAGCTTGCTCAGCAACACTGCTATTCAAAGAATGCCAATACAAGTTCAATGAATACAAGTCATTCTCCAATTGTATGAGGTGGAGAGGAGAGGTAATGACACACAATCTCTTGTTCAATCAGAGAATGCCTTCTAATCATTGAACAAGATACAGGGCTTTCTATGAATGGCAGCAGTGCTGAGTGACGACCCCCTGGGATCAGTGTGCAGAGGTGCAGCTGCTTGCGTTGAACATGAGAAAGAGCTGAAAGATTGCGGTTATCACTGTAGTAGCCCTGAATACTACAATGATTTCCAGCTTCCTCAAAGGGTCCATCAGGTATACGTGCATACTTACATTGTGCCAAGCTGCACCAAACCGTGAAATAAAGGCAATTCCTGAAGTTCAGCTTTATTGTACCGCCAAATTATTGTTGCTTCTGCCTAAATTCCATCTGCATCCAAGAGCCAAGTGGTAGGCCACATAGGCCCCGTTTAACATTTTTGCATATACTGTGCCTACTAGAACCCTTTAAAAAGCAGTAAAGAACATTGTACATCACACACATCTTATAATAATGTATACTGCAGCCATTCAGCAAGTTGTGTAAACAGTGGTTTTATTGCCAATTGCCACACAAAATTTATTCAGGTCCATACATACATATAAAAACAGCAATTGGAAATAAATTTGACATAATCAAAAATTAAGTTACATGTTGTCATCATCAGAGTCGTCTTCTTCTTCTAAAGATTCCTGTTATGGGAAAAACAAATTGTCAGAGGTCTAGATAAAATATAGAAATAAGATTGGGACTGGATTCAAATCAATCCGTTTACCTTTGCATATTTTTCAGCTTCTTCTCTGATGTCTTTCGGTACAACTTCATGTCTTCCATTAGTAACTGTTAGAAAGAAAATGTCATGCTTTATTCAGAAGTGAAGTTCCATTTCTGTAGCACATCGTTTTTCCACTGTGTGAAATAATGTATTCATTTATAAATACTAGAGTTAGCAAACGTAATGTTGATGTGGGTTCGAAGATTTTAGGTGCATACTTGTTCCAGGTCTGTGTCCCTGAAATTATTGACGTCAATAAGCCAGCCAGGCAACTAGTATTTTCAAAAGCAGCTGGGATGACAGCCGGCATTGCCCTCACGCTTTAAGTTAAAATAATTAGGACTTGTTAAAGCTCTAAATTGTTATGTTGAACTATAATCAGCAGGTGTACAAATGCCACTAGGTAAAATCCTATGCTCTTTACATACTAGCTTCTATGTATGAAAACTTGGCCACACAGACAGATCTCTCCCTAAAAACTAAAAAAAGAGGCAAAAGCAATGCTGGTCTTTGCTTACACCATATGTGTATGCATTTTTTTTTTCCGATTTGAGCCGACATCTTGTTCTCCTGTTAAGAGAGAAAAGGGATTGATCCCTGGGCCAGCACAGTTAAAGGTGTTGTGTAAAGGCACAATGTTATTTACCTTTTTGCATTCTATGCAGGAAGGTAAAAAAACCTGTGTGCAGCAAGCCCCCCCCTAATACTTACCTGAGCTCCATCTTTATCCAGCGATGACCTTTTCCATGCAGTAAATACAGGAACAGCAGGCAAATGAATGGACTCCCGTGCCTGTGCAGAGCCACATAGATGTGAGCCAGGCCTTAAACTTTACAATAAGCATCCAAAATATTATTGTGCAGCCAATTCTTACACGGTCTGATTATGCAAAGTGCTCACATCTGTCACATCGGGAAGTGTATGGCCAACTTCTGACTCACCCCACCACCAAACCCTGTGGGCGTCCTGAAGAACTGGCATTAAACTAGTACACATTGCCGCACTCTGGCTTTTATGCATTAAAGTGCCCGAAATAACAGCCTTTGTTGACCAAAGGAGGCCAGATTCTGTGTGTCAAAAGTAAAAGAGAAAAGCTGAATGGCTGAGAAAAAGCCAACAAAGCGTTTTCCTTTTAAAGCTTTTTTCACAAATGCTGCTGTGGGTTTTCCATTTCTGATAACTAGCGATATTATTCTCAGAGGTTTATTTAAATTAGCCATCATATGCCTCTACCCCTAGAAATAAAGCTAGAACTACAGTTACATAACCTAAGAAGAGTAATTCTTGTTCCCCACAGCAACCACCTTCTTCATTTCATTCTCACCCTGCACTAGAAAGACATGAGTGGAAGAATGCGATTTGAGATTATGGTCAAAACAGACCATACTTAATTTTATTCATGTTTAAATAAGCAGACCTTTAGTCTATAAATGGTGAGTAGTTAGTGCAAAAAAAATAAAAATGTAATTAATCACTATTTACGGACAGTACAATAGTTTTGTTGGAAGTGCAATAAAACAGCTACAAGAGCCTAAAATCCTATTTTCTTTCCCGAGGAGGGACACAGGAAATATATAAACACGTGTGGGGTTTGAACCCTGTTTATATATGTGGGCGCGACTTACGTATGCGTTCGCTTGTGCGTGCGAGCACGGAGGGGTGGGGCGCTGTACATATTTTTTTTTCTTACTTTATTTTTATGCTGTCCCTTTAAAAAAATAAATAAATTGGGATCACTTTTATTCCTATTACAAGGGATGTAAATAAGCCTGAATGGTAATGAAAGTGCGACATGGATTGCAGCACATTTTAGAAATGCACATCAAAGCGTGTGTTTTCTTTGCGGGTTGCCATGCATTCAGAAACATGCAAATGCAAACCCAGCCTAAATGCCACAGTGAGCAACGCATGTTTTGCAAGTATAGCCATGCATTTTCTGTGTGAGCTGCGTGCATGAGTACCTTCTTAGCAAGCGGGGTGGGGGAATCAAGGCTGCTCTCTGCAAAACCATTATTACTTTTTAAAAATTGAGAAAAAAATAAATAAAAATAAATTGCCTTCAGACTCATTTTTATTTTCTGACTAAAGTTTCACGTTTCATCGTTATTCCCCGCACAGAGGAATTTACTGTGGGCAGGGATAACACGATTCCATTCCTTCTCTAATCACCACCCACATGAAGGCTCAGAAACACCCACAGTAAACCTTAGACCCATCCACATCAACTCTCACAGCTGCTACAAGTGACTCCCATAGACCACCCTAAAACTAGAGGCTCAAAGGATCATGGGACATGTAGTATAAGGACTGGCATAGCAAGGAAACAGGAAGGCAGAAACTTGGAAATTCAGCCAGGAGGAGGAGTGACATCAGAGACACAGAAACCTGCCTTTTACAGCTAAAGTAGGGAAGATACAGAGAAACTGACATTGAGGGTGGTGGAATCATTTACATGCACAATGCATCTGTTTTGGGGAGGAAAAGCTTCAACTTTCCTGGCAATATATGATCACCTACCAAGAGCAAAACAAGTCTTATGTGATCACCCAATTACACAACCATGACATGAATGGTAGGCTTGACCCCCATCATTTTATAACAAATACATGTCCTTACCTTCTCCAACCCAGCTCAGCTCCAGTTCAAAAGCTTTATCTTTTACTTCATCATGGACAATGTAGATTCTGCAAAAAAAAAAAAAAAAAAAAAAAGTGGGGCATTACCTGTCTTACCCAATTCTATTCAAAAGTAAATCTAACAACAGAGCAACATAAACATTTATTATACTCCAACAGGCACTGATTGCAAGAGATTTTACTCTGACCTGAACATTTTATGCTTATATAACAGCACATTTTGACATCAGAACTGTGCCATTCTGCCGACGTACATCTGTGTGCGCCGGTCGGGAAGCAGTTAAGGATGCAATGGCATTATCAGTTTTTTTATATTAAAAAAATAAAGGGAAGAATGCCCGTATGAAACCAGCATAAAGCAAATATAAGAATATGCAATACAATGTTATTCTTGTAATAAAATAATTTGAGTAGA
This sequence comes from Lithobates sylvaticus, assembly GCA_028564925.1. Lineage (NCBI taxonomy): Eukaryota > Metazoa > Chordata > Amphibia > Anura > Ranidae > Lithobates > Lithobates sylvaticus. The sequence continues at coordinate 95,549,023 of CM053038.1, forward strand.
TTTCCAACTATGTGCGATTAACCCATTAACCTAAAACCGGTTACGATATCGCCGTTTTACCAACATGACAGCTTATTATTCTAAATAGGAAACCCTTATTTTGTTTGCAAAGATTAAATATTCGAACTACCAGCAAGAATAAGTTCTTACATTTAACCGGTTCCCGACCAGCCGCCGCAGTTTTACTACAGCAGGTTGGCTCCCCTGGGCGACCCGCCGTAACTGTACGTTGGCATTTTAAAGACGCTGTAAGAGGAGCGCATCCGCAGCGTGTGCCCGAAGTTGATGCGAGTGCCCAGTGGGCTTGATGACCGCCGGGCACCATTGATCACTCGTGATAGAGCGAGAACCGGGATCTGTGTGTGTGTAAACAGACAAATCCCAGTTCTCTCAGGGGGGAAGGAGACAATGTGTGTGTTCATACCAAGTCTGAGCACCAATCTCTCTCCTCCCCTAGTTAGTTCCCTCCCCCTACCGTTAGAACACACCTAGGGAACACAGTTAACCCCTTGCTCG